>JAADJG010000024.1:0-41033 GCA_012932025.1 Fusarium austroafricanum | reverse complement strand
TCTGGAATGGCTTCTTCAAGAATCTCAAAATAGTGTCGTTCTCCTTGAGGCTTTTCGTGATGCTATCAAAGCAAACCGGTCTCTGTACTTCGAGCGCCTGGCTCTTCACCGGGACACCCATCCAGGAAATATAATCATCCCATCCTCAAACACAGACGCCACAGGGAGTGAGGAACGCCAGCTCATGCTTTGAAGAAGCATTGGCAGACTCATATTAAGCACTGGAAGACTGATTTGAACAATGGTACTGCCGCGAGATATGGGGCACATGCCCTGTTACTTCTGTCTGCAGGACTTGGAATCAGTGCAAATGTTGATCCCTTCGATCAAGGAAGCCCTTCTTGACATATGAAAGCCGGTTTGAGCTCTTGCTATTCTGCCGCAAAATGTCCTTTCCCAGGTTGTTATGGAGCTGAGCGAAGACGCAAAGCCACACAAGCACAGCTATATCCATCCGGTAACGTTACAGCTCTGGGTGTCCATCGACAAGACGAATCCGACGAAGCAAATATTAGGATTCGCTAGAGACCTCTTATCATCATTGCTGCCAAAGCCATAGAGCTGACAGCTCGGGATTGGACACAATTGGAAGTTGTCCTTGATATCATTTGCGAAACCTCGCAAGGCAAATTCCTTTCCATCCATATCAACTATAGTATTTCTCAACTCAGTATGGCAACCTGCCATGTCGCTCGTCTTTACCCAACGAACAAGATACATGAGACCTCACGCCAGATTCACCTGGAACTATTGCCCACATCCCCTGCCCAACCCTTTACACCTGAGGCTTGGTGGCCAGAAACCGACAATAGCCGGGAATGTATGCAGAACACTAGCTAGTGAGGTTAGAGTCTTTATTACAGGCCCTGGCACTAATATTGGCTGATACTGGCTCTGGCTCTGGCACCTAGCAACAACTGCGACTATCTGCTCATAGCCAGTTCTGCCTCCCAAACAAGAATCTACACCGTAGAGCTCTATATTTCTTCTGTTCCTTTAACAACCCACCTCCTCGTCCCATTATCTTCGTCTACAGATCCCGCTTATGGCTTACAAGATGGAACATCAAGTACGAACTCTTTTTATGGGGGGATACTGAATGATACTGACTCTTCTGTAGCCATTTCGTTCCGTTGCCTACACCCCTCGGCCAGCCCTCTACACCTGAGACTTGGTGGCTAGAAACCGACAATGACTGGGACTGTGTATAGAACATAGAGTAAGGCCTTCCGACACACGTCTGGGAATCGATACATGCCCTGGCGATCTTACTGAACAAGATCCGAGTCTCCGAAGATAATAAACCCGGCAAACGCCTACCCCCGCCCCAATCACTCCAAAAAGAGCTCACAATAGCACGAGACCTGTTTCGGAGTTAGGGTCCCCCAGGACCGCAGCGGAGAGGAGATGATCTGACAGATAACATCATCGCACATGTCCCAAGACTAGCACAGAAAGCGGTCGGGAAGCCTGATCTGTCAGCGTTTGACTTGTTGCAACTACCTCAATTACAACCTAGAACGGGAGAGAATCTAACCAAATGCCTGTGCACCCAGAATGGGGTTTTCCACTCACCCCCGTCACATTTCTGCGGGTACGTTAGAAAATGACTCTACAGTCTCACGGGCTGTCGCGGATACCTCGCCAACCCCCACATCAAAGAAGCCTGTCACTTGGCCCAAAAACGGCAAGGTTACCAAGAGACTAGCAAACTCAGCCTTCCAGAGAAGCTGTTTAGTAAGCAGGAGATGGACAACGAGGAGAAGGTTTCCACATGCAGCCGCGAGTTGCTCAGCCATAACACTTTGGACTGTTATAAGTACTCGGCGGAAACTCAGGATCATCTTACAGCCACACCATTTTATCCAAGCTTACATGCCATTCACACCCAACATGACCTTGACACCGCCCAGGACGCAGCATGATCCTACAGCCACGACCGCGCCCACAGACATCTCGCAGCCAGCCGTTACACCTAACCCGGCTCTACCAGAGAACTAGAGGAACTCCACAGAGTCTGGGCAGCAGCAACAGCAAGAACGCGTAAGACCCCAGCCGATCTATATATAATGCTACCACCGATGACGCAGCACGGCAGCAGGCAAGATTCCACATGACGCCCGAACAGATGGGACCACGTATGATAAGCACAGTCGCCACATTCTACAAAGTCCCCGACTTCATTGGCAAAGGCACCTTTGAATGCCCCGATCACGAGCCCGCAACCATAGGCCGTCTGTACCAACGTCATGCCTTCCAACAATGCCCCCAAGTCAGCATCCCATAGACCCGTGTCTGGTGGTTCGACGCGGATACTACCTCAACAGTCGTATATCGACTTTGGCGCCTGCGTTATGTAAGCCCATACTTTTACGACATGGGTCAGTCGACAACAGATCAAGCGTCGAGGCTGTGCGAGAGGTGTACGGGGAGATCCTCCTCAAAGACTTTGGGCTCTCATACTTCAGCCAGCACCAAGAGTACCTCAGAGCCCCTGCGAAGATCTTGAAAAGGCATCGCAGCTCCTCCTACCAGATCCCACGACATTTCATAATTGTTCATATAATATAAGCCAAGGCCCATCTGCTCGTCACGGATATTCCGGGTCGTCCCCATTCTATGCCCTCTGCCAGTCCGAAAACTCCTTACAAAATCGGAATATCTGATGCTCTCTGACGTCCTTGACTCAACCGACTGGGTGTCCGAACTCTCAGATGAATGGAGGTGTGATCTGCCGGGGAGCTCGCCTCTAACGACTACATTCTTATCAATATGCAGCTCAGCCTCGGTCAGACTATCGAGTTCCCCGATACTGATTCCAAGCTATCTACGCACGCATTTGGATACGAGCTTATCCTGCGTGTGAAGTACGAGTCTGAACCTAACGTCATCATCCACCACTTTGATGATCACGACACCGCCAACGCAGCTCAGTTCAAGAACAAAGAGATGTAGAACACTTTTGCCCTCGCATTCGACAATGTCGAGGCAGCGAATTATATATTAGACGAGGAGACGGGCCCTAGCCTCTCTCAGGACGCCTTAGGCCTATACTGAGGCATCCAGAACCTTCTGAGTAGCCGTGGCAATGGCCAAGCGCACTGCTGCCATCATCTCCGTCGACTTTGAGGAGTTCATCCTCAATCATAAGTTGGAAACTGCATGTCAAGAGTTGAAGACTGGAGAGACTAGAAGCCAGCAAGATTATGAACATCAATTTCCCATACCATATGGATCCAGCCAGCCTAATGTTATTGCCGACCAATATTCCCTCGAAGACCTCAATCGAGCAATCTACCTTATCTACACATTTCAGAACCGTTACGGCAAGGTTAACTTATTGTCTGCTAACCCAACCAAGCGAACTGGCAATAGCAGTTTTGGTCAGGCTATTATGACCCTGCTTGGAAAGAAGTGGAGATGGAAGCGGAAAGACCTGACCTCCTTCTTGATACCTATGTCCAGGATCAGCTTGATGCTGGGAATTACTATCTGGATGAAGAAGAGGTTCTTCATGATGACCCCGAACGAGCCGAGGCTATCTTAAAGCTTCCATCTCTGACAGGGCTTGATTTTATTGACTTTGCGGATAGGCTTGTTTCGGATGCTGCCGGAGTAAATCCCAAGAGGTTGAGAGAGAAGGCTCAGGCCTTGGATGCAGATGTTGGGGCTAGGGTTAGGGGTCGAATTTGCCATGGCTATGGATTATTCTAGAGGGTTGGGGTTGTGAAGAATGATGGAACTGGTGGCTTTCGATATCATCACTGCTTGAACTGAGAGCGCTATCGGAGTCGCTTAGGGTCTAACTTAAAGAGCCCATTTCACAAGGCAACTTTCTCCTCACTAATTTCAGACGGAATGATCTCCATCGATAAACTCAAGGCTCTCTGTGAAGAGTTCGACACGCCAATTCCCGAGTGGCTTGATCAGATGCAGGTTTGGATCTTTGGCTGGATATCCTGTGCGCTTCGCCTGTCCCGACGGCAGAGATAATTGACATGGCTCTTATAAGCATGGTCTACATAAAGAGGTTACTATGGAAGCTTTGGGGTTAGCTTTATCTTGTGTTAAAAAAAACTGTGTTCTTTGTCATGTTGCCTAGCCTACAGCTACTTCAGTCATAATGTCTGTATAAAAAAGTATGGAAATGTTATATGTTAGAATGGAACTGCTTACCTATGCTATCAGCCTGACCAGGCCAAAGTGCACAAATTAATAATGTCAAAGTGTATTTCCATCGCCAGTGCATGGCGTAAGTCACAGTCCGGTTCCCCGGCCGTCCGAGGAGCTGGACGTGGGATCCACACCCGGGGAATCGGCTCAAAATGCTGAGGCAGCGGTTCCTGAGTCAACATGCATTAGCCTAACGTGGGGTATGGGGTAATCCGGGGTACCAGAAGCCGTCATCTCTGTTTTCCACAACTTCTGACAACTGCAGACTCTGCTATCAGTTGTGTCCTTGCAGATTTTCAATGCGCTTCATCAACCTCGGTATGCCAAGGCGTCGTGCCAAGCGAGCATGCCTCAATTGTAGACGACGAAAGGTCCGCTGCGATGTGGCCTTTGGTGGTTCGCCATGCCTGAACTGTCGTCTGGATGAGGTCCACTGTGAGGTGAAGGGCCGAGAGTTCAAGCAGTAAGTCATCTGTCAGCCGATAGGAATCAGTATGAAGAGGGAAGCTCACCGGTTTGGTAGCATCTGCGTTGAAACGAGCAAAGAGGCTACAGAGAAGACCGATACTACGTTCGCGCCCCCCATTTGCGGCGAGATCTGGCTTCAGGATGGAATGCTTCCGGCGAAAGACGAGCCCTCTTTGGGAGGCTACACATTCTCATCCTCGAATTCACCGCCATGTGATCGCAACAACCAACAGAACGAGCCTCCCGATAGTAGTTCTGCAGACGAGAGGGCGTGGTTGAAGCCAACAGACGACCATCTTGCTTTCATAAGCGATCCAGACCTCAGTCACCTATCTCCGGATGATGTTTCCTACTTACGACAACAGGGGTGCTTTAATGTCCCGCCGAAACATATACTTGACGAAATTGTTCGAGAATACTTTCTGCACGTTCACCCAATGCTACCTTTCATGGACGAGCGTGCATTTTGGGAGAAGTATAGTTGCGTAGAGGGACAGAGCACGAATAAGCTGTCTCTGTTTTTGATCCAGGCAATGCTATTTGCTTCTTGCAGCGTAGGCGGATTTGATCACCCCTTTGACATGTGCTGACATTGCAACAGTTCGTGTCTGAATTTGTGACCAAGGAACTGGGCTTTGAGTGTCCTCGCTTTGCGGCTGCTGCGTTCTATAGAAGAGCCAAGGTACTGTCCTTCTGTTCAACCTACGGTTGATAAGACCTAATGTGAGGAAGCTCCTTTACGACCTTGAGACCGAACCCTTTGCCTTCGATCTAGCACGGGGAGCCTTGCTCCTCACCTTCTGGCCCATCTCGTTTGGCACCGGCCATCCAACGCCTAACTCAGTGTGGCTGACCCGAGCGATCAAGCACGCAGAGTGCCTTCGTGCCAATCATGTGTGGCATAGTGTGGAGCACGCCGGAAGATCGTCTAATACGGCTTCACTGAAGCGCCTCTGGTGGTGCTGTATCCTCCGTGACCGTAGTATTTCTCTCGGACTCAGGCGGAGTGTACAGATTTCTGGACAATACCCACTACCTGAGGATGAGGATTTTAGCTCCGAGTTTGACGGGTCTTTGGTGTACACATCACGTATCAAATCCCAACTATTTAGAATATTCCGCCGTTTGATAGCCTTATGCAACATCGTAACCGATTTGCTTCAGCTTGCGGCTCGATATCACAATGTTTCACATCGCCTGACGAACATACGTGCTGATGACCGCACAACTCTATCTCGATGTAGAGAGGACCTTTCGTCTTGGTTCAGTGCCACAGGGGAAGATTTCCTACAATGGGGCCACGAGAGTGAGCTACGACATGAGTCTATCATTGTCTATACAAACTTCGTATACATACACTACTAGTGAGTTACAAATGGACAGTCTCCCCAAGACACCGCCAGTAACAAGACTCAAGTACCGCCAAATTGCTACTACACCATCAGAAGCTCATGTTTGATGTCAGTCTGTCTGGGTTGACCGAGCATCTCCCCTCTGCTCTGGTCGGAATCGACCACGAGGTCCAGTCTGCTACATTCCGCTTTATCGACCATTTGTCAGAGCCCGCTCGACTTGGACTTGCGCGTTTCTTACCTGTCAGTGTGTGAGTACTTCTAGCGACAACGTAAACAATAATACTGATCGCACTAGGGCTGCCTTCGCCGCTGTCCCCATCACGATGCACGTGTTTGAAGCCAAATTATCGTCTTCTGCCATGCTTAGTGACCAGGTCGCTGGAAACCAGAGGCGCCTTCGGACACTGATTGAGGTCTTCAAGGCATACCACCACCGGTTCGAGGGCATCGAGCCGCTGAGCTTTCTTATTCGACAGACTGTCAACTCCGTCGAGAGTGGTCTGACGACTCAGTGGAGGGGCTGCTTACGAAGCTGGTCAGACATCATAACCTATCGGCCGTACCAATATCTGAGTTGTACGGCAGAGATGGGACGAAGTCTAAGGTCCTCACAAGCACCGAAGGATTATTCTATACCAAGCGGCTGGCCTGCTGTGATCGAAGACTGTTGCCCCACTGAGACGGGACTCTCATGGAGTGTTTCTGACATCGTTACGAATTCTGAAGGCCTTGAAAGTATTTATTCTCTCGATGAATCGACGGAGTATAACGGAACTGCTACGTATTTGTTAGCTGACTAGGCCTTTGACTCACTTGACCTGGATTCGGGATCATCGACTGGCATGCAGCTTGAAGACGCAGAGCTGGGCAGTAATGAAGACGGATTAGCCATCTTAGATCAGCTAATAAGTGAGCTATGAACAGAGTAATATGCAGTCGGACCGAGTAACAGCCATGAAACGTAGAATTAGGGCCTAGAAAAACACGACTATCAGCTCACACAAAGCTGCGGAACAATAGATAGAGGTGTTTAGCAATCTGCCTGCAATAGGGCACATCTGCCATTTCCAACAAGCTACTAATAATAGATTTCCCATCCACATGTAACTTCGTATGCGTGACTTGGCCACGAGCCTGAAACATCGCATCATGCCATTTCCTAGCCCCGGACCCATTCATCCGATTTAATACTACCCCTCAGTTATCCTGTGTTTGATCTTGTGGGTAATCGGCTTACTCAGGGTCGATTGACTCAGGATCAGCAAACATCTTGGAGAAGACTAGGAAGTCCTATGCGTTTTGCATAGTACAGATGCATAAAGTGAGCGGCTATCTTGGTTGATCATGCGGGGTAATGTTCTTGTTCCTGAGTCATGATGTTGATTGTCAACGGGCTCGACATACTGAGATAGTTGTATTATAGAGAGGGCTTAAATCTCCTGACTTGTGCGACTGATGACAATAACATTCGTTCTCTTTGGACTACCAATATCTTATCTTCACTATGATGACCCTGAGCGGTATTCAATTGGACAGTCCCCCCGTCCTGGGTATTGTCGCCTTCTTGGGTATCGCTACTCACCTGGCTGTATTTCGGATAAGCGAATGGGATGTCGCCGTGCATCGTATAATTGCTTCCTTTGGCCTCATCTATGCATTTATTTTCTGTCTTCTGGCTTATCACCCTGACCTGGACCACCAAGATCTTCGCCATGCCTGGTATACTGCTTCTGTCGTCCTGGCATTCTTCATCTCTGGGCTATACGGCAGCATGGTTGTCTACAGATTCTTCTTTCATCCTCTGCGCCGATTCCCTGGCCCTATATTTGCTCCCCTATCTTCGTTGTATGCCGTATCGATGTCGATGAAGAAGTTTCACATGTTCTCTGAAGTACAGAAGCTACACAATACTTACGGCGATTTTGTCAGACTGGGTATTTACGTCCTCGCCATATGTAAAATCAATACTGACTGCTCCCACTATTTAAGCTCCATCTGAACTGTCAGTTGCATCACCGACCGCTGTAGCCGCCATTTACCAGAATTCATCCCCTTGTCTAAAGGGTCCTTGGTACAATATTTTCGTGCCTTCAATATCCTTGCAGGCCACTAGAGACAAGCAAGAGCATTCACATAGAAGGAAAGTATGGGACAGGGGCTTCAATGCCAAAGGTATAACGTTCTTCTCTTGATTCTTGCAAGATAAAGCTAACAGTGTTAAAAGCCATGCGAGATTACGAGCCAAGAGTTGAGAAATATACGCGTTTGTTAATGAGTCAACTGCAGCAGAGATGCGGTAAAGTAGTCGACATCACGGAGTGGTGCAACTTCTACGGCTTCGACGTTATGGGAGATCTCGCATTTGGGAAGACCTTCAATATGCTCAATGATGGAGTCAGGCACTACTACATGGAGCTAACACAAATGTCTACCTTGTGGGGTACCCAGATTGCTCGATCCTCTTGGCTCTATTTACTCATAAAGAGTATACCTATCTTGAACTACCAGATTGAGAGTTTTCTGAAATGGTTACGAAAGCATGTGGATCAGAGGACAAAGGTGATGCTATCCAGCTGTATTCGTTCTCCTCTGACCAGATAGCAGAATGAGCCAGACCTCCCGGACTTGTTCTCCTGGCTCCTTGGTGCCTACAGAGAGCAGTCAGTCCACACGAAGCAAGACGAACTGAACCTCTTGGGCGATGCCCACCTTATTGTAGTTGCAGGGAGGTATGTTTTGGAGTGAAGCATGCGTCGAGATATTATGGTTTACTAACTCTTTTACGCAGCGACACTACTTCTACAAGCATAACATGTGCCTTGTTTGAGCTGGCCCGTCATCCCGATGTCTACCAGAAGCTACGGAAAGAAGTTGACGAGCTCTTGGACCAAGAGGATCCTCATCTCCATAGCGCTCTTGCCAAGCTCAAATACCTCCAGGCGGTCATCGATGAGACGATGCGGCTTTACCCAGCTATTCCCTCAGGTCTGCAGAGAATCACACCCCCGCAAGGCCTGCAAATCGACGGAACCTTTGTCCCAGGAAACATGATTGTCCAAACACCGCCATATACATTGAATAGGGGCGAGTGGTGCTCTGATTGGGTGAAGTTATCTCGAGACTCAGCTGACCATGCGTGTGTGTGACCAGACGAAAGATGTTTTGTGCGCCCCAACGAGTTCATTCCCGAGCGATGGACAACGCAACCTGAGCTCGTGCGCGATGCTTCAGCGTTTGCCCCCTTCTCGATTGGTGAGTCATAAAGCCAATTTAACGGACAATGAGCTGTCTGACGTCGTGCATAGGCCGTTATTCTTGCGCTGGAAAGCAACTTGGGCTTCTTGAGGTTCGGCATGTTCTTTCGCAGATTGTCTCCAAGTTCGACATTCGTTTTGCGCCCAACCAAACATCTGAAGCATTCCACAACGGGCTAGCAGACGGGTTTACACTTGTTTGTCCCAAACTGGAAATGATCTTTGAAACGCGGAGTGATAGGTAGCGGTTGAGTTGATTTGGAGGAGTAGACTAAGTGATCAATGACTGAAGCGACATGGGAAAACCTTTGGCCACAACGAAGGACAGTAATCCGAAACTCGATTTAATATTCATGCTGTGACCTCTCTAGTTGTTCAACAACTAGTAAAGAAGAAGAAAATGGAAATGATAAAATGTCCGCACAACCATGGTATTGTACAAATTTGATACAAAGCAGAATGATGAACCTAAAGGTTGTCTAAACACCAGTTATAATCTCCGACAGTCGTATCGTAACTCCATCCTTGATCGTCCGCATCAGCTTTAGAAGCATCAACATTCGCTCCCTGCGCATGCGTCGAACAAGAAGTGCCGTGGTGATGTAACGAAGCTCGATTTCGAGACAAGTACCCTAATGAGTTGGACTGAAGAGGCAAAGGATGAATGGTGGCAGGAAGGATATCTTGCGGAAACTTGGGCACGTCGTGAATAAGTGCAGGAAAATGATCAAAGAAATCCGCATGCATGGTCCAAGAGCTGAGATTAGTGATTGTGTCGTTGAATAACAGCGAAAGGCCATAACTGTCAAGCCGTACGTTGAGGACGTACGCGTCACGGAACTCGTAGGGCCAGGCGATCCGGAGATGCTCTTTGAACATGTGCCAGAATAAGTTGCTGCAGTATCGATGCGGGTAGCGCGAAAACTGGTGCCGAAAAGACGGCCTATGGACAACTATCAATTCTCGAAGCTATATTCATACGAGGCTGATTTGAGACTTACCAGGCAAAGTAGTCAACGGCTGGATGACCAGAGACATCATGCGATGACGTACTTCCGCAAGCCGGTTAGTAATTGGCAGTTTCAAGCTAACGGGCGATTAAGACTCACGATTTTATATACCATGGTGGCAGACTAGTAATCTTGGCCGATGTTGGGTCAGCGTAGGCGCGCATATAGCGATGAACCATGTGAATTGTAGCAAGGCGCTCTGTCTGGCCGCAAGCAGAAAAGCAAATCTCGTCGAGGCGACGAATCCTCTTCCAGAGTGGAGTCATTCTGCCTGACTGCGCCAGATGATCCCAGCCGTAAAGCACAACACGCACGGGGACGTCTTCACTGGCGTCATCTTCCAGCTTAAGCATCGAGGTCGATAGGAGTGAAAGGTCCTTCAAGGCCTGGTTGCCTGCTTGCCATGTGTTACGGCTAACCAGCGATCCATCTGAGAGCCGTCTTGTCTCTGAGGAAGTGCAATCGCAAGGTGGTTTGTGCTCTGGCACTGAGGCTGCTGGAATCGTGTCATCAACAGGGTGGCCATGCGATGCACTACGCGTGGCTGGAGGCGGAAGTTGAGCTTGTTGGTTTGTCCAGAACGCTTGATTTATACAGATCTGGTCGCCGTCTAATGCCGTGTCCCCTGGGAGGGCCCCAGCGAAGTCAGGTGTAAACAGATTAAGCTCATTGCCGGTCGAAGATGCCTCCAGTAAGCCCGGCAGTAAGACCGCTGAGACAGCAGAAGCATCAAGAGTGGGAGATTCCCCGTAGACTGAACCTGACACGCTTGGCTGTGCTTGAGGTTGCTCTTCAGATGAGGTCCTACCTTCCCAGGTCTTAGCTTCAGAGATTTGCTTGATAAAGGACGCCGATGTGGAATCAAGAAAGCGGACCAGCTTGTCCCGCTGCTCCGTCACCTCGGACAGCTGCGCCGTCAGGGACAAGGTCTTGTGGTTATCATCGCGGCTGCTCAGCTTCACAACAAGGTCTTCGAGGTAGGCGATGCGGCTCTTTGTCCTCTCGCGCAAGACGCGCTGGGCTTTGCGGTCCGACTCCCTCTTCTTGAGCCTCTGGGGGTCGGTAGCGGGTGACCCAGCTGCTTGCTGGCGGGTGGCAGGGGCGTCTGTGGGCATGCTCCACGTCAGCAACGGCGTGCGTCAGATGTCAATGGGAGAATTTGAAATGATCTGGGTTCCACTGGTTACCTTGGAGATGGTCCAGGAGTTGCCTGGTCTATGCTTCGGGTCTGGGAGTAGTCGAATGAGGGGCCCCACGGGATTTCTTAATCGGGTAGGTATCCATAACGCTTGCCGACCCACTATGATGTTGACAAATACCAGGTAATCTCCAAGCTGAATGAATTTCAGAGCATTTTATATTAATTTATATAAATATATAGGGTAGGCAGGCCAGAGCACAGACGGACTATATCTACAATTAAGTATAGTCTAGATAAAAATAAATAAGTAAGTAATATTTGCAATATACTGGCTAGAGAATTATTCAAAAAGGATAGGGGTATAAAGAACAATGGAATTGCTAGCCTTAAAGACTATTGTTAGTTAAATTGGATTGAGTAATTAAATAGAAGATATTTAGAGGTCGATAAGCTGGGGCTCCTCTGGGATAACTCTATTTAAGACAGCTTAATAAGGAAGCGCAGAATGCATTCCTTACAGCTAAGATATGCAATATATATAACACTATAACTAGCCAGCTGGCTAGCTATAACTAGCTAATTAGACCCCTATAACCTTAGTATAATAGCTGCTACAGCCAGGAATAGCTAGATGCCTTAGCCTTAGTTGGCGTGCTAGGCTTCCTTAGAGGCCAGCCTCAATAAGCGGCTAAAGGTACTCTTTGCGGGTTTTAAACCTACAGCCTTCTGCGTTGCCATAGGTCTTGCCTCACTGATTTACCATCCCCCCAAAGGGCTTTGTCAAGATGCAAGTCGACAGGATCCTTTATAATGAGTTGGCCTGCAATACTGACAGCCGACGAATGATCATCATGAAAACGACATATTATAGACCCACGGTCCAGCATAGATGCCCAGAAGGTTCGCCGAAGCTCCCGCTCTCGTCTAATGCCACTGGCCTCATCGACTGCCGTCCAGTGAGTTGTAACTAGGACGATATTGTCGAGATCGCCGTCACCGCATATGCTGTTGAATAGCTCAGACACCGCCGCTTGGGAGAGTAATCCCACTCTGTTTACAATCGACTGCATGTATATGATGCCCTTAACCTCATGTCCTAACTCCTTGAGTCTGGACAACTCCTTCGAAATTTCGCTCAGGATAGTATCGTCAGCTCTTGACTCGTAGTCGAAGCCACTTGTATCTACCAGGAGTAGCTTTGACTTTCCGATCTCCACTGGAAAGGTTTGACAACACGGAGTATCTGTCTTGACATGAGCTTGATTATGGCTTTTCGTCGTGACACCTACATGAATCCACAAACATTCTTCGTTGGAAGACGTTTTCTCCAACGAGTGACCTGATAAAATGACTTTTTCCCGAACCAGAGGGACCCATGAAAAGTATTATTCCCCCTTTACGTTCTTTCACAGGATCGGACTCCATCACTACCTGGCTCATTTTACAAAGAAAGGCATCAAATGTGATTGATAAGTCTTTTGGAGGTCGAGATGCGGGGAAGGCCTTGGAGCTATTTCAACCTTTTGAGCATGAGACACGATACACTTTCGGGGCATAGTAAGCAGCCACATCCTTCAAAATCCTTACCGCTTGGCGCCTGAGTGGCTGAATATCACTGTCGATCAAGCTTGCCACGTCACCAACCATAGAGCACATTCAGCCCAACACCGGAATAAAGTTTCTGACTGGCCGCAATAATTCGTCCATACGGCCAACTCTTGCCTTTGGTCCGTGACTTCACAAAAACGCCCTCAGTTAATTCTAATGGTCGTAACTTTGGAGCGGCCCCCTACCTCCCACAGAACCCCCCAACTTATTATCTGGCCCTTAACTTCAATTGTACCCTTCTTCAACTCCTGTTTCTGACATGGCAACTGCACTCCCTGTAGTCGAACCACACGCTTCCTTACTCTCAGAGGTGTTTGTTGGGATCGATTTTGGAACAAGGTGAGCATCCCTACCTTATTTCAGTCCAGTTGACGAAAGCCGACCTTCTCATCTTGAAAAATAGCCATTGCCAAGTCTCTTGGATTTATAGGGATAAAGGCTACAAAATTCGACCAGTAGAATTTGGGAAATCCATTCGTCTGATCAACACCTGGCCTATCCCTTCAGGGTTACCTCACCTCGTTGACAAGGTACCAGGAGCAATATCATACAAGGACGGCTGTGTCGACACCTGGGGTCATCATACCGGCACTGGCGAAGGCCACTTTCGTTGGCTTCCTGCACTATTGGGCGTCGATTTCGCAGCCTTCTCACAGGCTGATAAGACTGGAGGTCCGTTCTTCCCGTTACTACGCAAGGTAAATAAAACTGCAGAGGAGGTTGTGGGCGATTACCTCAGAGAGATTTGGAAGCACACCAGAAGCACAATCGGAAATTACTTGTCGCATATTGATACGGAACATAACAGCACTGTCCATTATGTTATCGCCGTGCCGTCACTATGGTCTCCTGCCGCAGAACAAAATATGCTCAAAGCTGCCGCCGCCGCAGGATTCCCTGGGAAGATCCAACTAATCACGAAATCTGAAGCAGCGATTTTGGCAGGGGTAAGGGGTATGTGGCCTGGGCATATGTCGATAGAGGTATAAATTCTCTCTGCCATTTTTAACTATGCTAAATTGGCTAATTTGAAAGGGCGGTGACGCAATTGTTGTGTGTCATGCTGGAGATGTAACAGTGGTATGAAACCAATCCTAGTACCTGGCTTGTTTCAAGAGGTGCTGATGATATGCAGGACCTTATAAGCTATAGGGTAAAGAGCATAGAACCTCTCGACATAGAAGAATGTTCACCTTGGGATGGTAAGCATCCCTCATGACTCAAGACCCCAACCACGATTGTTGACCACGACAGGGAGCGTGTGTGGCTATATCTCCCTGGAGAACTCATTTGAGAAATATATCATGACATTAGTTGGAGAGGACCATTATAATGGGCTCAGACTGCGCGACCAGAAGGCAATGCTCCAGCAATTCAAGTATATTACACAGAGCTTCACCGCCCAGTCCGAAAGAGGTTATTCTGTGGATTTGAGAGGCATCCAAGATAATGAAATGGAGGGCATTGTTGACGAGACCATTATCCTTACAAGGTATGTTCATTGCCTATTCAGTTCATCAGACCATCGCCATTAAGAACCTGCACAGCACGGCGCTTCGGACTATTTTTGACTTGACCTGTGGACAAGTTGATTCACTGATCGACAAAAAGATTAAAGAAATTGAAGGCGGCGGTTTGCAGGTCAGGGCTGTTCTTCTAGTTGGCGAGTTTGGATCAAACCAATATTTGTATAGCCGGTTGATCGAGTCATACTCTCCGGACAACATTACTGTCCTTCAGGTTGACGATGCGTAGGTTCTTTTCCAAGACGTGAATTTACAATGGCTACTAAGGTGGCTCTTAATAGCGCGTCTGCAGCATGTAAAGGAGCCTGTGCCTGGGGCCTTGAGACCGTTATCCCGCAAACTAATCGGAGGCGCAACCTTGCGTCTGTCGAGGTAATATTCTTCTATTCGGCATCCCTATTCTGATACTAAGGAACTCAAGGATATAGGAAAGGATCCTACAGAGCCAGATCAGCCCGCGAAACATGAAGAATCTCAGAACGCAATGCCCTCTTCGAGCCAGGCTCTAGCCCAATTTGTACCCGAAGAAATAGCTTTCGAAGCCTTATTCTCTCAGACTCATATAGATACTCCGGAACCGTTCTCAGACACGCAGTTCGAACAAATCTCGACATTCTTGCGGAACAATGGTGACATTTCTTGGAGTAACGTCCCGAGACTTTACACAGTGTTACGCTTGATCGGCCAGTTGGGTCTGATGGAGTCTTTTTTGACACAGGGAATGACTGACATATGGTTTCCCTTCGCCGCAAATACCCTGCCATTGGCGATGCCGCCATCCATCCAGTCTAACTTCCTTCAAGCCCAATCAGTCGTTCTATCAAAGGGCTTCCAGCTTGAAAAGGGTGGTGATCGACGACATACCCTCTTCTCAAGGGACGAAGGATTACCCTTCCAGGTCATCGGTAGGCTTGGACGTGGCAAGCATGGCTCCGTTGATAAGGTCGTGAGTACTATTAGTCACCATGAATACGCCAGAAAGCTATTCAGGAAGACCGGAGGACTTAGTCGGGAAAAGATCAAAACATTCATCACAGAGCTTAGCGTTCTGAAACGTGTGGACCATCGCCATTGCATTGAACTGGTAGGCCAAAAAAAAGTGCCCTCAAGCAGGAGTTCTACGACTAATGCGATTTAGATTGGTAGCTATTCGGATCCGAAATATTTCGCATTAATTATGGAACCCGTCGGAGATCATAACTTAGCAGAATATTATCAGGAGGCAAAGGGAAGTCGAGACATGCTATCTCTGATGAAGAGCTTCCTAGGCTGCCTTGCCAATGCCCTGCAGTATCTTCACCGTCTTAGGATTCGACACCGGGACATCAAGCCACAAAATATCATCATCAAACGAGACTGCCCTCTTATAACTGACTTCGGCATTTCCTATAACTGGGAGAATCTCACCGGGGGTACCACAACCGCGGACTCTGGAAAAACATTGATCTATGCGGCACCAGAAGTCGTCCGAGTGGAAGCTCGAAACGAGTCTGCCGATATATGGTCTCTTGGATGTGTCTTCCTTGAGATTTGTACAGTCTTGAAGGGAGAAGAGGTTCAGAATATGCGGGAACGCTTTTACGAGCGAAGTGACAGTTATAGCTTCTATTCCAATCAGGAAGCCATAGCTGATTGGATGGAACAACTACGAGGTGTTCAGACCACAACTGATAATATTATGCTGGAATGGGCTGCGAGTATGCTTCAACCTGTCCCGTCTGAGAGACCCACGGCGGCAATGTTATTCAACGATATCGCTGGCAGCTCTAAGCGTCTTGATATTCTTTTTTGTGGTCCTTGTTGTTTGGATAATGATGGTGAATCGACAAGTGAAGGCGAAGATGATACTTATCTCTGGTGTGATCATGACACCGAGGACAGATAGTTATATTACAGAACATCTATCCCAGGTGTCTCCATGCACGGACGCTCTCAAAAACTTCAGAATGTGAAAGGCTCCTTCAAGCAGCTATTAACTCTAGCTTCTTAATGACTTGGTCTCCAAAATTCACTTGGAGGCGGGCGTCACTCTCCACGCTCGAGAGGCTTTCCTCGCGTACCGAAAGTCCATTCAGACAAGCCCTCGCTGCCGATGCAAACAAATCTCCCGCCTCAGACTCTAAAGAGTCCATATTGTCTGCCTCCAGAAGTCGCGGCTTGACGGTCTTCACAACCGAAGCCTTGATAGTGTCCATGTCAAGACATTTCTCAATAGGCATCCAGACTCCAATCTCGTAGAGAAGAACTCCCAAGCTGTAAATGTCATACAGCTTATTAAATCCCTTACGTCCCTCTCGAGGGACATCAAACTGAGTGTTTGGATGCCGGTATAAATCATGGAGGAGATTCTCTGTAGGTCGCTCTGTTTCTTCTCCAATATTAGCAGGCCTAGAGTAATCAAACCCGCAGAGGTACGGTATCGCAGATCGAATGTCGTCTCTGTCTTGGAATATCACATTCTCACTCCTGAGACCTTTGTGAAGCCAATTAGTTGCGTGGAGGTACCAGATGGAGGTGGCGACCTTGTGAGCTATGCGAACTCGAGTCGTAAGAGAGGGCTTCTTGGTCGTCGACATGAGTTCCAGAAGAGAAACTGGTAACTGATGCCCAAGTGCTTCTGGGCTCTTGAATATGAACCCGTAACGACACTGCGCCTCATCGTGGACAATACCCAAGCAAAGAGGAACCAAAAACTCGGCAGGTTTCATTGTGTCACTTAGAAGCCTGGCAAGCTTGGAAACACGCGTTGCAACAAACTGTGGCGGACCCTCGTCCTCTTCTCCCTCTTCGTAGTACCTCCACTCCAACCAGACTCTTGCGGCGTTTAGAAGACCTGCAGACCGTGCTGGTCGCTCTTGATCATCGCTTGCCAGTTGGCTGAGTTTCTCAAATGCAAATTTCGACTCATTGGGTGCATCGGCAAGTAATGAACTCATCCTAATATCGCTTGTATCTTTGCTTTGGGAATTATTCTCGATGGCAATACTGACAGCTTTGAACCGAGTCAGGCTGATAAGACGTTCTTCGTAGGCTTGAGAACGAGCTTTGTCAAATTTGTTGTCCCCCTCAACATGAGGTGCCGTTGAGGCTTTCAGCGAATGCATGAGTTCGAAGAGATCACCGATCTTGTTATTGACCTGGAGGATCTGCATGAAAGTTGCTTCTTGCATTTGGAAATGACGCTTTCGTTCGTACGCCTCAAGGAAGGACATCATGTTGCTGTTCAGAGCCCCGAGACTCGACAATAGCTTCTCAAACTGGCCTCTATCGAAAACAGCCCATTGGAGCCTTTTGGGATATTTCCGTGTTTTTTCCACAAAGTTCAGGGCCTTCGCCTGGAGAACGGAGTTGTCGTCACCCAAGCACTATTAAAAGGTGAATTAGTCGGATATGACACAAAATCGCGGGAGGATCGCGCACAGGAACTTTGACCTGAGATTGCTTATCTGGGCTCTCATTGCTTATACTTGTCGAACCAATGAGTTTAAGCTTGTAGGTTTCATCAAGCTTGGAAAAATCAAGCAGCAATACCTGGATCTCTCGCAGGGTGTCGATTACTGTGTGCCGATTCAATCTCAAACCTGCATCGGCAAATGAGTCTTTCTCGGTCAATTTGGCGAGGACGGCCCAGGAAAGTAGTTTCTCTTTTTCCAATTGAAACCGTACTAGTAGATATCTGCACGACTTCGGCATGTCTTTCGCTTCAAGAATGAGTTCATATCCTACGAGGTATTAGGACGCCTTCAATTTAGCTAGGAATTATGCGTTTTAGTTGAAACCGACCTTTGACACATGAGGAAAATAACTCGAAGGCAAGGGACACAGCACCAATAGCTAGTCCGGCGACGCTGAGAGGATCCATACCTTGATCCGAGTGTTGAGCCTGATACTGTCTAATCTGCACTCAGTTATGAAGAAGAAATAGCTTCGCAGCGGAGTCACATTTACAAAGCGCCAGCAGTTGCAGAAAAGCGTGTGATAAAGGTTCTGTGCGTTTTTGCCTTGTTTTACCGCCACCGGAAGACTGTCATGCATATCATGTTATTAAAGGCTCAGAAAGCCACCTAACCAATGGACCAGTGGTGGCTTTGCGGCTGACCAACAATTCAACCCCCTTGTTTTCAGCTGGTGGATTGAAAGCCAGCCACCTACCCCAACATACTCAGGTTAGCTAGACAATAATGGCTTTGCTGCAGGCCAGAACGTGTCCCCATTTTTTTAATTCGTTACTATTGATGTGCCTGCAACAGTGTCCCTGTGAAGGCAGACCTGTCTCATCAAGCCCACTTCCCAACTAGTAGCTGGCCTTTTGTCTAGTGGTGGGTAAGTAAGATATGCTGAGAATCTCAGATATTCCTGAGGTAGGATCCTGTAAATGGGCTTGACAGAAAACTTCAGACTCATTCCCTAGTATGCCTAATTAAGCAGATTTAAGAGGCTGTGGCTGCAGCATCTCCCAATATGGTGGTTGCATGCTCTGACGTGGCATGAAGACTCAGCCTCGACTCCTAGTGAGGCATACATGAGGCTTAAATGAGGGGTATCTGATAACCTGATCAGCTCTATCGACGCGACACTGTTACGACGCATGACCAAGATCCCTATTTCTATGAACAGTCATGGCAGAGTTCATCAACAGGTATGGGTCCAGCCTTGAAATGAAACATCAGACTAAAATTTCGTAAAGCCAATCCAAAGACCTCTGGTCAAAAGCTGTTGCCTCTAAAACCAGAGCTTCGTGAGCTATTCTCTGCCGAGAAGATCAGTAGGCGAGATGCTCTCGAAGTATTACTGTATGAGGCTCATGCGCAGAGAATGCTCTGCATTAAGAAGCAATGGAAAATCACCAAAAAGAGCGGAGATATAATCATCCTTCGAGACGTATTCGAGAAGATTATACAGTGCGTGGACAAGTTCAAGATGCTTGGAAACGCGGCTGCCGAGTTCGCGCCAGGGTACGCCTCGGCGCCGTGGGCAGTGATTAAGATGTTGCTTCAGGTATGTTATCCTAATCCATGCAAGAGCTCTCTAACCCTCTTCATAGACAAGCATAAACGACACCACGGCATTTGCTGCCATGATTGATGGCGTAGAGGAGGTCACCAGTACAATCGCGAGATGCGCGATCTTTGAAGCAGTGTATATGAAAGAGGAGACCTAGGCGACAGAACACCTAAAATCTTTGTTGGTGTCTTTATACGCGGCAGTCTTGACCTTCTTGGGGATTTGCTGCACATATTTCTCGACAAAGTCGTTCAAACGATTCATGAAAGCGACTATGGAGCCGGCCAAAGAAATCGAGGTTGCACTTAAACGTGTTCTAGTAATTCAGGCGAGTGGCTCTTCAACAGGTCGGAGTTTTCATCGTGGACAAACTCCAGTATATCAGGGACCCTCTGGGTACACGGAATGCCAGGATGCGGGAAGACAAAATTGGCATCTGCAGTTATCGACTACACCTTCGCTCAGGTAGCAGAACAAGACAATACAGCAGCTCTCATGGCATACTTCTACTGCTCTCTCAGCAGCGCAGAAGCTGGTCGGTCAGAACCTATAGATGTCCTTCGCTGCATCGCTCGACAGCTGTCCCCTGATGACCCAGAAATCATAATCAATGAAAGCCTCCTTCATGTATGGGATCATGCAGGGAAGCCTCAACCAGGACAGGATAAGTTGGATGTCGAAAGCACAATGTCCTTGATCCTGAAATCATTAGCGGACAATCCAGCCATCATTATCATCGATGCACTTGATGAGCTTCAACCTGATAAACGACATGAGCTATTCGATTGTCTTGACGAAATTGTCAGGGAATCTCTCAGTGTTGTCAAGATATTACTGACTAGTCGGAACGATGGTGACATTGTTTGTCGACTGAAGACTACGCCTAACATTTACATCAGTGCTCAAGACAACCAAACCGATGTTGGACGTTTTATCGAAATTGAGCTGGATAAGACTATTTCTCAAAAACGTCTCCTGCGAGGCGCCGTGTCAGCCGATCTTCGATCACGGATCGTACTCAAGCTCAACCATGGAGCGCAAGGAATGTAGGAAACATTACAGCCCTCCCCTTGTGCAACTCAATTCTGATCGTGGAATGTGTGCCTAGGTTCCGATGGGTCAGTTTGCAAATTCAGAACCTTTGTGACCCTCAACGAATGAAGTTAGAAGAGGATGTCCTCCACGAACTTGGCCAACTTCCGCAGTCGCTATTCGACCTTTATAAGATTACATTTAACCAGATATGCCAACTTGGCACATCGAGCTACGAGGTGGCATTAAGTATATTCCAGCTCCTATTGGTCGCAATCAGACCAATTACTTGGCCAGAGATTCTGCACATGCTTCACGTATCCCACCCTAATCTCCAAGGCGGAATTCCCGAGAACAACTCCTTGACATCACATGTAACTTCGTAGACGACGATGGAGAGCAGAACTGTCCACGGTTTGCTCATCAGTCTGTACGAGAATATCTTGAGGCCCGCTCTGACTTTAGCATCGTGCAAAAACATCAATGGGGTTCCATGTAAGCCGGGATGACCGTCGTGAGATTCAAAGCCCTTTTTATTACGAAGGAGAAAGGATGACAGTTCTCCATCTAGCTATGAACAACGAACAAGGCGCTGAGTGTGTTAACGCTCTGATAGAGTTCGGTGCAAACGTCAACACGTGTACTTCAAATAATGTGACGCTATTGGAGCACTGTCTGGAGTATGGGAACTTGAAGTTTATGTTCAAGGTTTTTAGCGTTCTCTTGGCAGCTGGTGCTGATCCAAACGCAATTACTTGGGAGCGGCCGTACCATTGCTCACGTTGTGGCAGCTATGCGACATGAAGAGCTTATTCGCCAACTCTTAGATGCTGGGGCTGACTGCGGGCCAAAGGACGCATTTCAACAGAGACCACTTAAGCTTGCAATTCGATATAGACATCCTAAAACCGCAGAGCTCTTAGAATTAAGGTATGGAGCTCCTTTACCCCCAAAAGAGTCTAAATATCTGTAATGCGAGCCGACCTATAAGCCATAATAATTAATCTTATCCAATAATTATCTGCCAAGCTGAATATTTTATATATGAAATAGATAGGTTAGATTGCTAATATGTTATATCTTAAATTAAGTATATTCTTAATAAAAAGTCCAGGAGTAATACTATTAATATATTAGCTAGAGGCTTATTTAAGAAGAATAGGGTTTTAAATAATAATAGAATTGGTAACTATTACTAGTTGAATTAAATTGCATATTAAAATAGAAGATACTTAGAGTCGGATAACCTAGGGCTCCTCTCGGATGAGCATTTCTTGACAATTAGCCAGATTATAAATATGTCTTTGTCAAGATACAAGTCGACATGATTCTTTCTTATGAGTTGGCTGGGCCGTTGTGCCAATATCATATTTTCTCACATTGAACTCTTTTATATTACATACCTCTTTGCCCGTGAGGCCCATCACTCCATAGGTCGAATCTATGCAAAGAAAACTAATCTCGTTGCTCACTCGGTATTATCTATGCAAATAGTAACTCGTGAATCATCTGACAGGAGGGCACCCCACGCTGCAGAGTTGATCTCTCTTTCTTCCACTTGGAGCTCTGGCAAGTCGTGACTTTCAGCAGCCGCATCATCATCCTGACTGCTTTCAAATTCAGGCCCTATTTCTTCGAAGCCATGTTCCACATAGTGGACACGATCTTTGTGATGAATGCATTTAAAGCACAACGCGTATTGCCCCAGGCAAGCCGCGTGCAAGCACTTGTAATAGAGGCCTCGCATAAGCTGCGAACCAAAGATCATGGTTAGTACATTAAAGAAAGATAGGGCCCAACTTACGCAGAAGCAAACATCGCAGTTCCATTCGTGTCTCTGCGCCACTGGAGATTCATGCAACTCAGTATCCACACTTCTGCCCCCCGTAGCTGGTGGTAGCAGGAGCGATTTGATTAACTCGCCAAACCCATGGTATTTCGCCAGTTTTAAGGCCGTCCACTCTTCGTAGCCTGTAGCGGCCATCATACTTAGCCTCTCCTGCTTGCCATCAACAAGCGCTATAATTGTCTCAGCCACCTGGTCTTCTACCACAAGTCCGGCATCCCAATATTCTGAGTTCAGGTTTGGTCTGGCTACCTCACGCATTGCCCAGTGGAGGGGGCCCCAACCATCTTCATCTTTTTCATCCAGAAGTTTGCTATCAGCCTGGATGAACCTCTTCACTAGCTCGACGTTATGCGTCGTCGCGGCGATATGCAAGAGTGTTCGGCCCATGACGTCCTTGTGAGATGAGATTTTCGCCCCTTGCTCAATCAGATACTCGACCATGTCCAAAGCGCCCTCTTCCCTGTAACAAGCGTGAAACAGCGGTGAGCGACCAATGTGGTCTACGTCGTTCAGAATCCCCTTCCCTCCGTGTTGAAAAAGGTATTCGACCGTCCCCCTATCACTCCGTAAAACAGCCATTCCCAGTGTCGTCACTCCATCTTTTCCTTGAAAGATGTAACGCCCGCTACCAGCACCTTCAACGAGATACTTCGTTTTTTCTAGTTGCTCTTTGTCTGTCATACAAGTGTAAGCCAGTGGAGAGAAATATTGCAAATCCAAGGCATCGACGCTGGCGCCATGCTTGCTGAGGAGTTTCACAGCCTCAAGACTGGATCTTAGACAGGTGAAATGAAGAGGAGTGATTCCCCTGAGATTCGGAAGGTTGACGTCGCAATTGAAATTAATGAGACGTTGCATGACAGGTACACCTTGGTCGAAGTCGTAGGGGTGAAGAGCAGTATTGCCCATATTGTCCCTCAAGCTGGTGTTAGGACAATACTCCAATAACAGTGCCATCAATCCTTGGGTCTTCACAAGCTGTAGGATAAAGACTCCGGACGTCGGATTTATGTAATTGACGTCAGCTCCGGCCTCGAGCAGCAATTTTGCCACTCCCAAGTGACCTTCCGCTACCGCCACTGCCAAAGCTGTCCAACCATCATAGAAGTCGCCGGGATCCGTTAGATAGAAATCCACTTCGCATTGTTCCGTAGCAAGAAGTATTTCCACAGACTCTGAATGGCCGTATAACGCTGCCCGCCAAAGTGCTGTTGCACCCCCACTAAGTCTCTTGTAATCGACGTCCCGATTAACTAGCAGTCTGAGAACTTCAGGATAGTCATAGGCAACTTCAAGCGGTGACCAATTGTCTGCATAAGTAGCGATTCGGACATCTGCGCCATGGTCCAGTAGTAACTTGACTATGTCAGGCTGGTTGAAATAACATGCCTTATACAGCGCCGTGTCGCCAGTTTGGGCCCGAGCATCAATATTTGACCCCTCCTCGATCAGGAGTTGCATAATCTCAATGAAGCCCAGCGTTGCTGCTAAGAATATAGGCGTGCATCCCTCATCATCTTCGGCCTCTAGGGATACTTTGTAATTTCGAAGGAGACGAACCATTTCTGTGCTCTCAGTTTTCACGGCCCATGAAAGAACAGGTAGTACCCTCCAGTGCTCATTTTGGTTCGGATCGACTCCGCCTTCCAGCATCTCTCGAGAGCTCTCGATGTGTCCACCTTCGATCGCTCCCATCAATACCTCCCAGAGAAGTTGGCGATCAGAGTCAGGACAGGTATTTGGGCTGATCAGGCGAAGGACCTGTCTGATACACTGGACAAAGCCTCTCTTGACGGCGGTCTGAAGACCGGTCTCCCAATTTTTATTTTCCGGGCCACTGCAGATTGCTATTTTTTGAACCGCTCTCCAATTTCCACGCTCACAAACGGCATTGAGAAATTCCTGGTTTGCATCAATTCCTTCAGAGAACGTATAATCCAGTTCCCTGAAAAGAACAAGGTCAATAGTATCAGGCTCGCCCTCCTGGTATGCCAGTTTTGTACACTCGAAGCGGAGCTTTGGATCGGCTTTCCTTATGGCTGGGATGAGGCTTTCTACGACACCCTTCTTACTGGAAACAATGGCATCCAAGAAAAGGTCATCCGGTAGTTTATCGACTGTATCATCATCCACGGCCTTCTCGACTATCGGATGTATAATATCACCGATACCCAGATAAGCTGCCTGTTTCAAGAAGATATCGGGTATTATTTCGAGCATCTTCCCTTTTTCGAAGAGGAGCCTGATAATCTTTGGGTCCTCACAGAGAGACACAGACTCTAGTACGGCACTGTAATTGACATCATGAGGAGGCGGCATGGGAAGAGCTTCGAGCAGATCAGCATCACAACACAAGACGGCCTCCATCAAAGCAGCTTCAATAACCTCGTTGCTTTTTGACCAGCGGGGACAGAGCTCGTCAAGATCACTTGTAGTCAGAGCCTTTCGACCATTTCGAATAAGAAAGGTCACTGCAGCTTTTTTCAGAGATATATCATCTCCACCTTGAGTTTCAGTACTGTCAGGCTCTAGTGATTCAAGCTCCGAAGCTTGACATGATTCCAAACTCTGAGTGATCGAGAAGCTCGCAAGGTAGCACTTCACCTTTTGAGATAGTAGGGTTGCGCAATTCGGGTTGAGACTCTTGAGTTTCAGGTAGTGAGGAAGCAAAAAGCTGACTGCGTATGATTTCAAATCTTGTCGGAGAGGCATGGCATGCTGGGACGTTGTTTCAACTCGTGCGAGATAACCTAGCAAATCCCGAATGATTTCAAGATGGGATTCCTCGGCAGAATGCCAAGTTTGGGACCCGGATTCTTGTCGTGTCAAGTATCGATGTACTGTTGGGTGAACAAAAGAGAGTTCGTTGAATTCGACTTTGATGAGACCCGCAAGGTGCGTCTTGAGTTCGGCCTCAAGTCCCAAACTTGAATTTTGGTTACTGGAGATTGCGTCCGGATACATAGCATCTCTCAATTCCCAAATAGTTATAGGTCGGAAGGAGTTCATTACCCATATAATAATCTTTTCCGCCCATCGCAACTTGTGGGATGGGATGCGTGCAATCATTTCCTCAATCAACTCCTGCGTGCTGATACTGGTAAGATTACTCAGTGTCGATTCAATGCTTTCCGGTCCAGCAAACGTTACTGGCGACCCCACATATCTGCAGACCCATTCCGCAATGGAAACATCGAGTATGTTGTCATGCTGATGACGGTTCAGAAACGTGTATAAAGCCTCTTCCAAAGGACTAAGAGAAGGCTGAACTCGCATCAGACTGTTGACTTCCTCTTTACAACGATGTTGATAACCAGATATCTCAGGGCTTATGCTGTCCCAAACCGTAATACGATGAGAACCTCCTAAAGGCCGAGTTATTGTCTCAGTGCCCGAGCTCTGCAGGATGAAGAGAGGTAATGACTCCGAGAAGGTTTCGATATGCGTACAAGCATCAACAAGCCATGACAATGAGTCGACACAGCCGTCGAGGTTCCATATGACAACAATGACAGATGACTGGTGTTGCTTATGCTGAGCCCAAAGACCTCTAAGGTGTTGGAATAGCTCTTTTTTAGACAAGTGGTTATAAGACCTAGCCTTTTGTAGTGCGTCAACTCTTCGGCTCTTTGGAATCGAACTTGGCTTCCTTGATGCCTGGCCAACTAACGATGCGAGGAGTGCTGTGCAGTTGTTTAAACTGGGATCTTCCTTCCGGAAACGGAAATAGAAGATCTTTCTGGCATAGTTCCGTTCATTGTCGCCCTTCAAATGGTTCAGTAACTTTGTTGGATGACAAACGTCGTTGATCAAGTGCAGGAAGCAGGTTTTGGGCGTCTGCAACCACTCATTCACTGCTTGAATCTCCTTCTCCCAATCGATACTGTGGTCCGCAAGCTGATCCTGACAAGGATATAACACTGGTGGTTGTAAGAGCATCTGGTAATTCCTCGGAGAGTACCAGGTAATAAGCTTTTGGAGGGAAGCCAATGGCTTGGTCTTTTCGCCAAAGAGAGAATGAATGAATGAATGGTGTGCTGGTATTGTGCAATCCAACCTTGCTCCAACAAGCATATCGAGAGTGACATTGAATGTAGAGAATATCTAAAGGAATAATTAACAAAGAGAACTAGAACGTAAGTAATAGAAAGACAGAACTAACCTTTCTCGGAAGATCTGAATACTCCACGACGACATTGATAATCTGACACTTATGTAAGATGCCTATGTCAAGGAAAAGCCCATTAATTTCCGATATGGAGGAAGCGAGTGTTTCTGAGGTACTGATCAGACCCCCGAATCCCGTGTAAGAGTGGCTGCCTAGCCAAACTGCGATACTATCTGTAAGGGTTCTAGAATCCGAAGTGCGATGTGGGTAACCGGCAAATATCTGGCATAGTTAGCACGACTGATTTGATGTTGAAATGTCATCTCCTTGCTGGTGACCCATTTCGAAAACAAGGAATAAGCCTTCATTCAAATATATAAGAAAAACAAAACGCAACTTACAATGGAGCAAGTGCTCTCCAAAGTCTCATGATATTGGTCTTGATTCTGAGCGGCAAGTATGAAAGCCTGGAATAGTGTTAGCAATTGTAAATTAAATACAATCTGATTAAATATGGGATCCTACGTTTTTCAAGATGGCGCCTCCGAGATCTTCACATACAAATACAAGTGGTCTCTTCAAATTCGTTGTATTGTTAGAAATGCTCTCTGCTTTTAAGCATGTCATGACCCATGGGACATACAGACCTTTGCACTGCCCTCCCTATGAGCGTTAAGGGCATTTAACAGGCATGCCGCCACCTTGTCTAGACCCATTCGGGTATGGATGATTCCTTTCTCAAAAGCATCATGGTACTCAAAAGATAGGATTCTGGCACCGGTTTCTTTTATCAAAGATGTCTCTTGTGCTTCTGGCCATGTTGAATCAGCCGGGGCGCCATTCCTTGACCAGCATCTGGACACGAGCACAATACTATTGTAAAATTAGCCTCTGTTTGATCTATTCTTATTGACTAACCCACTCAGCGTCAGTACCGCCCTCAATGAGAAGTTCCATGTCAGCTGGTGTAACATAAAGGATAGGTTTTAAAGAGGAAGAATTAACAGGCAGTTTTGAATGTTCTCTTAAGTGGTTTTCTTCACCAGGATGTTCGGATATGTTTTCTAGCGTGGCTGCCGGTGCGTTGAACAACAGAGTGACAATTGTATGTAATTACATGCAAGCGGCGGTTGATGGGCTTATGCTAGCTAGGACTCTTGTATGCGGTCTCACCCTTGAGCAAGGAATTTATGGTCGTTCGCCAGTTGTCATACATTGATTCGTTTAGAATCGTGCATTATTCTTCCGATCCTTGTAAATTGCAGGAGCTGAACAACCATTAAGTGAGCATCACGCGCGCCAAGCTCGATGTACTGATACTTACTGCAGCCGACAAGGGCTAGAGAATCTTGGTGCTGCCCGGGATATTGCTAACAACACCCGTTGGCTCGGGCCGAGAGGGGCCACTAAGTAAGTGACAAGGTGCCGATCTTTCCGCAGCTAACTATCTGTTGCTATCCACATTTCTAGGGGTTTTCCTTTGAAACCCCCACCGATCGCATGAAAAGGATGAATTTGCTGAGTGAAGGCCACTAATTTTTTAAAAACGTTTATAGCTATAGAATAGACTCTACTTTGTAGATGAAAATACCTGTCCAACAAGCGTCCCATAGGATACCTGCCATACATCTTCCAAAGCAATAAGAGACAGGTTCTCCCAGACATAGTCCTTGATGATCCTGCTTGTTGACACATCTTTCGGATTGATGATTAAAGGTTTCTGGGGCGGTGTGTCACCCCACATCTTTTCCAATCTTGTTTTCCAGTCAGCCGTGACGTTGAACGTCAAATCCAATTTGAACTCATCCTCATCATCTCTTAAAAGTAAACAAGCCGCCCTCATTCGCGCCGGGACGCCATCTCTGGAAACTTGGTTCTCCTCGACCACCCACTTTGCACAGTTAGCAAGTCTACCATCTGCCTTCAGAGTATACGGTGAGTGGGATGGCCAGCCTAAAGCAGTGGCATATCCGAGATCCTCTCTGTTGTTGGTCCTTTCGGCTTTTGCCTCGGCCCCTGCAATGTCGGGTCCAACGCGCAGCCCTCCCCCAACTGCCCATTGGATATTTTGTGTACGGGGATTAATTGAGACCCTCTCCGTTGGCGTGACAAGACGGACTTCGGTGTCAATTTCCGATGTCACTACCAAGTCAATATTGACTCGGTGGATAGAGCGAGATGACTTGAGGGGGTTGAATTGAAAGTCGAAGACGAAGATGGAACAGAACTTGTCGTCGGTCTTCGTTAGCTTGCCATGTATGGCATCAACCAGGCCATAGCGGACAAGGATACCAGTCTCAATAGCGTTTGACATCGTTGGTGGGCGTCCATCACTCCTGAACTGTCCACCACCTGCGCCAACAATGGCCAGGTCAACATCCACATAATCAACGTCGTTGAAATCTTCGTTCGGTGCGGTTTCCATTTCGTGAGTGAGTACTTGAAACTACAAATTCATCGATTTCCTGGTCCAATCTTGACACATATATATATAACTTGGGGATCTCACTGCAGGCTGGAGTGTTCGTAACCATGTGTCCAGACTCTAGCGGCTGTAGAACTAGGCACGAAGCCTGCTGATGACGAGAACAGAGAGTGGTGTACATAAATGCCTCATCAGCTTGGAAAAAGCAAATGTGATTGAGTAGACAAATACGTATGGGTCTTACTGACCGGTACAAGTACTTCAGGATAAGACAAACGGCCAATGATTGGCGATATAATAGGATATATGTCTCAAAAGGCTTACGCCAAGTCTGCGCACGGGAGGCACGGATCCTGGTTTCTGGCTATGAACGCCGATCCTGCCAATGATGACCAGTCTCCACTAACCGAACACGACCGGGCATAAGGAGTCATCAAATCATTAATTCAGTTGAGAATTTACTCTTCAACAGATTTCATACCAGCATACAATTATCTTCCCATACCATGGATTTGTCAAGACGACAAACGTTCGATGATGCTGTTGAATTTGACGATGCTGGCCTTGACCAGCTTTTACAGAGCACTGAGGATGACTTAGACGAACAATATGACGTACAAGACACGGAAAATCTGCAAGTGCGTGAGATGTGGGACTTGATTATGGGAGAAATGAAAACAATGCGCCAGAGCAGCGAAGCCCCTAAGGAATGGGAAAATTTGGCCCTCAAAATGAGAAACGATGAGTCTTACAAGACTGCCCTCAAAGGGACCTTCAATGGAGCCGGCTTTCTGCACTATTTGGTCAAAGATATAGAGGTTGCCAGACGGTGCACTCGAGAGGTAGCGACCATCATTATTGACCACAATCCTGACTCAGTCGAGCAGGTCATTGACGGAGATGAACACCCTCTCACCATTGCCATCAAGGCATCTTGTGACGGTCTCTTCATATCAATGCTTACGTCACTGGACCAAAGACCAATTTACTTGTTGAAAAACGAAAAGGGTGAGGGCAGAAGATGTATCAAGGCCGCTTTCGATGCGTTGAGGCAACGAGGCCATTCTTCGATAACTATCGCAGCCTACAAGCTTGCTGGGTGGGCATCTGACTCCATGCTTTCTGGCTTAAGGACTGACAGCAATCTTACCCCACTTCAAATTGCTGTAACAGCTGATCAAAGTTACATCAACGGAGATACGCAGTTGAAGTTAGTCAAGCTTCTGCTTAAGCGCCATGAGCCCAGCATTCATGAGTTAGTTTTTCGTGGATCATACCAAATCCTATGGGGCAAAATATTCCTCCAGGACGAGATTACTGTCTATGAGTGGCACCAACGCACATTAGACCTGTTCAAGAAAGCCCAACAAACTCCCCAGCAGCCTTCATCGCTGAACCTAGACCGAGATCGTCAAGGTATTGCACCTTCGCAGAAGCATGGTCAAAAGATAAATAAAGGCAGTGCATCAGGGATATTCCCCGTAAATGGGAATCGAGGAAAACCAAATCAAAACAACCAACCCGGTAGCTCAGCACCCTATCCTATTATGACGATAGGCTCGAACATGGAAAGGAATGAGATTTCCCACAGCAATGTCCCAAGCCTCGCAAAACAACCGGGGTCCAGTGAGACTTCTGACGGCAAACTTCCTGTGTCGAGACAATTGCCAATTCGGGCGAAACAAAAGAAATTACAGGTTCACCAAGCCAGGAATAACCCCAACGTTGAAGAGACAAGCAAAAGAATCAAGATTGAACTCCAGGAGCACTATCTTCGTTCTACCATATTGACGCCACCTGGGGAAGATAACACGGCAATTTCAGAAATAGACGAAACCGAGATAAAGCAGTTCTTCGGAAACGATATGCAAAGTGAGCTCTCAATCTACTTCAGAAACCTCGTGATGCTTATAGAAGCTGATGTGAACACACGATCTACCAGATGTAGAAATTGGCCTGGACCTTGGGAACCAGCCGCATGGAGAACCACTCACAGAAGCAGGTATACGAAAATTCTTTCAAGACACAAAGTTCAACTCTGTCCTCGCATATGTTTCCCTTCCACAAGCGCCGATAAAGTTGGCTGTTCAACAACATAAGAAATTCCAAGCTCCTCGATACAGCGATGATCGTTTATTCTATTTCGAATGGCTACATAATGAGAAGAAGGTTGATAAGATCCTGAAGCTTATCGTGAACGACACAAAGCAGCCTCATCGGGATGAAGTCATCGAGGAAGCAGTCGGTGGAAAGTCTGGCTCTAAGGATGGGCTAAAGCATGACTTCAAGGTCGAGATTCTAAAATGGCGCAAGGTCGATCTGGATCCAACAACAATAGGAGCGGGAGCCCCAGGTGTTCGAGAGCTACATCTGGATTGGAGTGGAAGTAATGTTGCTCTGCTGGGTTGGAGTGCCCTAGATGGCCTGCCGGCATTGAAACACCTTCGGCAAATCCATCTGACATATTCCATGGTACTTATATCACTTATTTATTTATCATAGTATGCCCGCTCTTGACGAGAAAGCTGACATCTTCAAGTATGGCGAGAGCCATCAAAGGACTTCGAGGAACATTGAACTTTTCAAAAGTCGACTCAACTCATGCCGTGAAGATCAGAATAACCAGGTCGGCGGCCACGGATATACCAATGGTAGCGCAAATGCTCAAGGAAGAAGAGAGTATCCCGCGATTGAGGTTATTGAGCACCGGGCGAGAGGGGGCAGTGCCGGAGCCCCGCCTTCAACTTCAACGGGACGACGACAAGAGCCAAAGCACAAATGGATCAACTCCATGAGGAGGTTTGTGGCCTTTGTACCTGAACTTCCTGAAGACATGGACGATCTGGATCTTAGCTCAAAATTGACTTCAAGGCGAGTCACTGTGGCTCTGATTGATGACGGTGTCGATGTATTCACGAGTGAGCTCGCCCGTTTCAGCGACCGCTTTTTCCCTGGTGTCAGCTTTGATCGCTCAAATGATCGCCATTCATCGCGCGAATGGTCGTCCAGAGGAGGTCACGGGACATTGATGGCAAAACTGATACTCGCGGTATGCCCTCACGCAGACATCGTTACCTATCGAGTCTTGATGAGACCTGATCACGAGACCAACATGTTGATTCCCGATGCCGAGAGCGCAGCTAAGGTATGCACCATCCTTAATGACATTCGTGAGACGTATATCATGCTAACTTGGTCACTTTGGAGGCTATCAAGCATGCGGTGAAACGAGATGTCGACATAATATCAATGTCCTGGACTATCTCAAAGCCAGGGGAGGGAAGTGATAAAAGCGGATATGAGCGTCTCAAAAACGTGATGGCGGAGACTGCAAGTGAACGGGGCAATGCGCTAGTCCCTCTTCTATTTTGTGCCGCTGCAGATGATGGCCTTAGCAGTAGCAATAACGACGAGGAGCTTCCTTCTGCAATGGCATATTCAAAGCTTATCTGCATTGGCGCCGCAACTAGCACAGGGCAGACATCGCCCCAGGTCTCAGCCCCAGGCAGCCGTCAGTATTTCTTCCCAGGGGTTGATGTCCCAGATTTGCGGGAGAACTTCCAGTACAACCACGATAGTCCTGACACAGACCCATTTGTTAATTCCGGATCGAGCATTGCTTGTGCACTCGCAGTAGGCCAAGCGGCACTAATTTTGCATTGCGTTAAGCTGAGTGTGTACTATACTAAGAAGAAAGAGCAGATGAGGGGAGTGCGTCAGGTTGAGATCATTACGGAAGACGATCTTGAGCGGATGAAAGAATTTGAGTACATGAAAAAAGGATTCGATGCGCTTTGTTCTGAGAACCTCTCAAAACACAAGGTTTCCTTTCCAACCCAAGGGTTTGAGAAGGCTACGGATCAGATGCAAAAGCTAGCGGACCAAGGGAAGCTGAATTCACTCGAGGGATTTGAACCAATTGTCAGATTGGTAAGAGGTCTAATAGGTCAGCGACCAAATTGATGTCGATCCTACGTCGTCGAAGCTAGTAATACATATTTAGAAATAGTGTAACTTTTCTCGAAGGAATTGTCAGCGGCATGGCACAGCTGAACGGTACGCTTGGCGTCATGCAGGACGGCTCAGCCGCACGAGGCTCCTGTTGGAACAAGACAAACATACAGGTTGAAAATAAAGAATCTTAGAGTCAAGATATGGAGCTCCTTCACCTCGAAAAGACTCTTAAACCTCCTCTTTACGATTCGAGGCAGAATACGCTCTTGGTGATAGCTCTATACCTTTAATTTCTATACAAGAAAGTGAAGATAGCGGCCTGCCACCGCATCTTATAGAGCTTAAGAACCTATTGGCAATGAGACAATCGGATCATTCTTCTTTTACTCCTTTAGAGGACCTAGAATGGAAGCAGATTATAAACCCCAAGCATTCTAGAAGGATTCTGTTCTGAAGGTCGATCAGCAGTTTTCTAAAGAAGAAGAAATTAAGCTCTAAAGATATCACAAATTCGCTTATAACATAATGAGAAAGACATAGTATCTACCAGTAAAACGTATTCCTTAACTCATGGTTCTGTCAGCCTGTGACAATTCCCGCAGCTTCTAATATCGATCATGCCATCCTCGCTTCATCGCCTTTCCCAAAATCAATCAATAAAGTATAAAGCAGCTGGGCTTTGTAATAAGTTGGCTCGGAATTCAAGTAAATGTATCTAACATAAGGCAACGTTGAATTATAAATTCCTATCCCCAATTTCGAGATAGAATCACAGGTATTAGTGTTTTTAGAAACTCTATATCAATATATCCCTGCGCGATTCAATTACTTCTGACCATGGGTCACCCAATCAGCCATCACCATCCGACAATAGCTCAGCCGACGAAGGACCTTAACCCTTCTTGGCTTACGGTACGAGGCCCTCACGCCAGACATTCGATTTTTCTGGAGCCTGGAACATTTAACTGTCAAACAAGCCGAAGCCACGTCCCCGGGTCAGTACTGACGATCTACCTCGGTCTTTCACGCTCCTCAGAAGTGCAGCCAGATGGGATTGTAGAATATTGGGATTACGGTAAGGGTATCATAAAGATTAGGATAGCTACCTAAAGTCTCAAGGCCCATATTCCTAATTATTTATGTCAACAGGCTATTGACTCCGTGTCTGAGTGCTGTCAATGCTCTGCCTTCTTTACTCGGCATCACAGAGTAGGTAGTGTGGATGCACCTGCAGCACCACGTTTGTGTCTACCTTCAACTCTTATCCCATGCTTTCTCTCTGGATGTGATCGTTTGCACTTGCTTCTTAGGGCGGAATCTGGTCACCAGGTACAGTTTCCCTCTCCCCTCCAACTTGTTTCTCTTCTCCTCTTCTCCATCATCCAACACCACCATCGTTATCGTCATTGTTTACACCATATCCATTGAACTCTGCATCGAAAGTTTCTGAACACCGAACCTGCACCACTACATTCTTTGTTTATCCACGGATCGCACACATCATGGAGCCACGCAAACTTCACGACTCAGATGAGGCGGATGCTAAACCATTTCCAACAGAAGCTACTGGACACCTATTGGCGATAAAAATCTTCATTGCTATTCAAATAATCATTGGATGGAAAACCAAGGGGAAAAGAATGTTGATCTTTACCAGGGAAAAGTCCACGGCCGCGTAAATATCGAATTCCAGCAAGTCTTCAGCTACGTACTAACGAGCCAATAGTGCTTTGCATGAAAAGCTCGAAGCTACTACAGTTCTTTCCCAGAACCTGTCTTTGTGGAGCGATTCGTCCATTCCCTCGACAATTCTCCGCGACTTCGATACACCGAACAATACAAGCGACGTGCTCATTATGACCCCTGCCAACATTGGCCAAGTTCATCCAGTCGGAACTCCATCAGATGCTTCCGTAATGGGTATCATGTTCGATATTCCGGAAAGTTACAGCCAATACCAGCAGGTGACGAGTTGCCTTGGTAATTCTTTTTGGTCGCACAGTTACATCTTTGGCACGCTGGATAGGACCAGTGATCAGCGTCTCCATCGCCAGATGGTTGAATCGAAAATCAACAGAGAGGAGCTTTACCCTGCTAGTATAGAGGGTGAATTGCGGCTAATCTGCGCCTACTATGATGCGGCTCACGAAATAGGGCACAAGTGGAGTCGATACCCTCGAACCCGAGTCCATTGGACTTATTGGGAGACAGAAGAGCTTTTCCTCGAATGTAAGCAGAACCCCAATCCTGCATGTGGTCCTTAGGCTGACCTCTAGCTTAGGTTCTTTCTATTTCGCTGTCGGCAAGTTCCTTCGAAAGTATCCAGAAAGTTGGTCCAAGTTCAATAGCGATACTATGGAGCACATTGCAGAGAGCTAGGTGCCTGGGAGTGAATTGACAATGGCCCACGTCAATTGCCAGTGTCCCAAGATCAAAGATGGTGTTATATTGAAGAATTACCTGCTTCCGGACATGGATCAGGGGATGTTGTAATTGTGGAATCGGGTCAAAAAGCGCTTTATTTCATTATAGTCTGTCTGTCGAGCGTTATGATGAAGATTTACTGCGATACGACTATATTGCGAGTGCATGGGGAAAACCCGAATGATGGTGGTAGCTCGACCTCCACTGAAGACAGTGAACCCCTTGGTTGAGAGCCGGAGTAAATGAGATATTCGTTGCTATTTCCTTTTGCAATCATGCCCAAACGCCACTAAGATACACTGTTTACAACTTGCTCTGCTTGATAAGATGAGTGTTAACCGGTGAAATAGCCTTGCCAGTCTTGTTGAACTGCATAATATTCTCCATTCCCAACTTCTCAAATCCAATATGCGAGTCCAAAGATGCACCCGCATTGTGTGATAGAAGCTCCACGTTGTCCATTTTAAGTAACTCAGGGCTGATATGGGGTTCATTCTCAAACACATCAAGTCCCGCACCTGAGAGATGACCGCTCTTAAGAGCCGCAACCAGATCTTTCTCGTTAATGAGCTTTCCACGTGCAATGTTGACAAGTTTAGCTCCCTTCTTCATCTTGGCAAGACCTTGCTTGTTCAGCAACGTCTCACCGGCAAACGGCGTGGCAACAACCACACAGTCCGCCTCAGCGAGGAGTGCATCAGCGTCTTTGTAAATAGCGCCAAGTGGCTCTTCGACCTCCTTTGGCATTTGGACCACATCGTTGTACAGGATCTTCATATCAAGAGCTTTGTACGCCTTTTCTGCGATGCGGCGGCCAATGCGCCCGAAACCAATGATGCCGAGGGTGAAGCCGCTGGGGTTGCGGGACACGGGGGCCAAGTTGCGGTTGGCGTCAACGAATTGATCTGCGTTACCGGAGCGGGCGGCGGTGCTGGACCAACTGAGATTGCGGAAGACGGAAATGATGAGCCAGATTGCTGCGTCGGCTACTGACTCTGTGCAAGCAGCTGCGGCATTACAGTATGTGATGCCTCGCTTCGCAAGAGCAGCTGTATCGACCCAATCGAAACCCGCTCCAGCACTAGCATAAATCTTGCAAGACGCGGGTAATAGCGAGATCAATTCCTCATCCCAATTACCCATCTCACCACCAGTGTTCCAAAACGGTCTGTAAATAGCGAAAAAGTCTCCAAAAGCCTTGGTTTTTAAGGCTTCGATGAAGTCTGCGCGGGGCATGCTGTATGATCGCTTAATCTCGAAGTGAGACTTGAATTGGTCGTGGAGATCATGGTTCCACTTGATGTCGTCGCCGAGTTGGAGGACAATTGGTTTGGACATTTTGGAGGATTTGCGGTTAGGTGATTAGAGTGAGATTGAGCAGGTGGTTGGTTTTACAGGGAGAAAAAGGACGTGGTATAATGGTATGATTCGGATAAGGTCCAACGGGAGTTTTATGTATAAACACGGGCATTCGGCCGATGGTTATTGTTGAGAGAATGCCGGTTCCGCCATCTCCAGTAACTTTGCCCGCGAGGATCCATAAAAACCACGCTGTGAGGGCAGAGGATTGGTGGGTGTGATAACCCCGGATATTGAGACCGGAGTTCTCCCCGAGAAACGTTTATCACCAAGATCGGTGCAATGGAGATCCGGGGTACATAACTGGGGAGGAAAGGTTTTGGTCAATGACATTGAAGAATGAGATGTCCATCTATTGGTGGAAAAGCGATGAAATCAATGATGGAACGGATATGAGTATCGGAGATAGTTCACTCCACCGGCTTAACCTAATCCTTTTAGACGTCGTAGAGCTTGTGGACTAAAAGTTCATAATGACGAATTTTTAGTCCTAAGAATTATTCTGTCTGGAGAGATTTAATATTCTGCACCGTAACGACTGCAATTTTCGACTATTCACACCTCAACCTTATCCTAAATAAGCATATCCCTCCTAATGGAAAGGCCCCTTCTCACAACCGTTTAATCCTTCTTCTTGATCCTTGGAAAGCTCAACCAAACACCAGCCACAACAGCAATCAGCGCAAGAATAATCGGCTGCAATACACCAACTCCCTTGTGATTCGCAATAGCTCCAATGGCGAATGGAAACACCGTACCGCCTGTACCACCGATAGCCATGGCAAATCCGATAGCCGAAACATGGATCTTGGCGGGCAGAAGCTTGGCTGTTACCATGACAGCTCCAGGGAACAAAGGGCCCAGGAAGAACCCAAGGAAAGCAACTGCAACTGCTGAGACGATGAATTGCGGTACAAGCCAGAAGAGGAGCTGAAGACCGATGCAAATGATGAGATAGATCGAGAGACAGAGTCTCTCACCGAATCGTTCGGTAATGAAACCGAGACATGCGCGTCCGACAGCCATACCAGCCCAGAAGCCGGTACCAGATGCACCAGAAGCATAAGCTGAGGCTTTTCTAACACGGAGCATGAAAGTGACGACCCAACCACCAAGACCAACTATAACGAGTGAGTATTAGGAAAGACCGGCATTACGGATGGCATACCTTCGACACCCATGTAGCAAAAGAAGAACAGCGCGCAAAGCCAGGTCACCTTGGACTTGAGGGCTTCTCTTGTTCCAGCGCCGCTATCATCAGAATGATTGGCGTGCTCGGAACGATATACGTCGCCAGTCATATGCCAGAAGCTAACAGTGAGACCAATCCACTCAAGAACAGCGATTCCAACCTTGGTGTGTTAACCGATGCTGACGTTGATAGATGACCACTCACCATGACGTAGTAGAAGGTATACCAGGGTAAACCAGCCGAGACAACCATCGACGTCGCAATAAGAGGTGAGAACAATGCTCCGAACGAGTAAAAGGCGTGTAAAAAGCCTTGAACTGTATTCGCCTTGTCCATGGCTCCGACCCAAGCACAGAAGCAAGCATCTGTCAAGCCGTTTCCAAAACCACTCATGATATTGCACACGACAAGGACTGGATACGGCGGATGCAATGCCAGCGCGATAAAAGTGATGAGATGGCAAATAGGCGCCACGATCGCAATGCCTCGCTGACCAAACTTCATGTGAATACGCGCATTGGTAAATGCAGCGACAGAATACCCTGCAAAAGGAGTGAGGAAGATGAGCGATACGATAGTGTAGCTGAGTTCATAGTATTTTTCAAGCTGTGGGTGTCAGATCATGGTACCTCGTTGTGTCGCTCAACGTACATATGGGATCAAAGCCTACCATCATTAGCAAAAGTCAATTTGAGTATAGAAAAAAAAAACATACACCAACGGCCGCATCATTCATGCCCGCAATGATGAACGACAAAAACGCAAATCCAAGCTTCGCTATATTTCCCCTTGGATAATTCCATCGCTGCGCTTGAGTCTGCGCATACGGCGGGGGCGTATCCTCAGGCGACGAGGGTTGTTCCTCGAGGGTATCTTTCTCACCGCGGATGTGACATCCTTCTAGAGTAGTAAGCTCAATCGGCTCATGTGTCTGTGTAGCTGTAGTCGACATGATGAGGATGATGAGTTGCGAAGGGAGGAATTGGGATCGGTGTGAGTTTTATGGAGAGTGGTGGGATGCGGGCCGTAAATACCGCTGCGTGCGTTGAAGAATGGACCTTATTTGGAAGTGGTTCCAGCGCCATCGCGGGGGGGCTGCAGAAGGGCGTCGGTCCGAGGCTTGGCTTGGCTTATGAGGAGGAGGTGGTAAGTTATGCTTATTTTGGGGCTAAACCTGATGGAGAAACTCCCTCCGTTGTGAGTTGTTTCCGAGTATATGTCCGAGTATATTCCCGTTCAAGTTGAATCGGACTCGGAGATCAAGGCCTTTCATTTGGAGATCACGTCTGAAGACTGTAGCTGTAGCAACTTCTTGTAGATTACCGATTCCGAGTCCGATTTCCATCTGAAGGTTACACCTGCGGACCGTTACATGTGTTATCGGGTACCCATTCTGATCCATGTATCCCGTATCGCGTTAAAGAAATCCAACCATGCTGTTGGTACAGGCATGGAAATCTTGTGGACTCCAATATGTTTGCTGTCAATGATCCAGCCATTGAGTGCTGATATCATTTGCACTAAAAAAAATTTGATTCTTTCATCATTCTATCCTCATTTGAAAGCCAGCTTACCCAAGTTTGACCTCATCCCACGATTGTTCCCGAAAAGCAGCCTGAAACACCTTTCCAAGCCCAACCTGTTCCCAAAGTCCCCGCTCATAATTCCTCTCCACGAGTAAAATAAAGTAAAGATCCCACTCAGACTTCTCCCGCTCCTTGGGAATGTAATACGTCCATGCTGGAAACTCTTCAAGCGTGAAACTCTTGGCATCCGATAAGGCAATGAAGTAAAACAATTGGCCATCCTTGTCTTTGATCCAGTCTCCATCAAGTGCGATAGCACCGCACCAATCCCCCGCCTTGTCGAGAATGTCACATATGGATAGCCCGTTGTTCTCTGGCACAAGAGAATCCCGTCTTGATACACAGAGCTCAGTGCTCCAGGTGAAGAATTGGAGTACCGGCATGAAATCTAATGGCTCCCCTCCGGGCAGTTGACGTCGAACATCAGCCAATAGAGGAGATTCGTAGATGACTCTGAATAGATTATCCGGGAGGATGGCTCAAAACTTTGGTTTGTGGAGCTTCTTCAGCTTTCTGGTCTTCCTATCGATGGGCCTCCCGTAGCTATCCTTGAATTCACTCTCCTCGCCACCGCTGGTACTGACAAAGGGTCTGCAATGCGGTATTGATCTTCTCGCCCGAAATTCTTCATTATCAACCTTCTTCACCACCGCTGACAGGCTGCTTGATGAAGAACTACCGCTATCACTGTCTGAGCTTGGAGATGGAGACCGGGATCGATGTCGCCTCTCTGAATGAAATGCCGCTGGTGGTGGCGAATTCGACGCAGTGGCGACGGCAGCCGTAGCGGTATTAACTATTCCATCTCGTGTCTTCCGTATAAGCAGTGCACCCACGGGATCGATCCCAGTCCGACCCCAAGAAATTGCTAAGGGGTACCAAATGTCCTTTCTTATCTCGGACATACCACTGAATCCAGATATGTCGTAGAAGCCACTCATGGACGTTATTCAAACATCCTTCCAAAGTCCCTTCATCGTAGCCAATAGTACTATCCATCCAACCAGACCATGACCAAGCAGGAAACTTTATGTTATCAAATTTGTTTTGCTGAGATCCGCAGGAACAATAGCCCATGGCGTCTTAAGAGCAGGATGTGTGTAATTTATGCCTTGGACTCCGACGGCGAACTTGACTGAGGGGATTCCATAGTAGAGATAAATTGAAATGTAATGCCGGTAGCCCAAACACTGATGGGGCATGCATATAATGACTTAGTAGAGAGTTAATATCTCTATAAGCGACAAGTATATCTTTTGGCTTAGTTAATTAACGGCCAGTATACATATAAATATAAACTAGATAGAACTTAAAGGCTGGTCGCCTAACTGGCTTAGTGTCGGCAGTGGCGAACTGGATTGATCTAAAGATATAAATCTGTAAAGAGGTGGTTCAAATATAGGTTCAGTTAGGCAGGGCAAAAGGTAGCTTATATTAATAATTAAAGCTAAAGCTTGTAGCTTTAGTAAGAGAATAGGGATATGCCTTATATAGTCCTATAATTAGGGGCCAAATTAGGCTAGAGGCCTAAGATGCCTATAGTAGACCTACTTCCTTATAATTAT
>JAADJG010000023.1:0-23948 GCA_012932025.1 Fusarium austroafricanum | reverse complement strand
TGACTCACTCGCTTATCAACCACGTTATTTATAGAAAACTTAAGCCTAAGTATAAAATGTAATTAACTTAAATAAGCCTTAATCCTACTAGATAAAAGCACTATAGGAAGAATTTGCCTCTAGCTTTAAGTTCCTATAGTAGTCTAAATAGATATAAATTTAAGGCCAAATTTAAGTAGGCACTAAGAGATTATTTAGGGAGCTATAAATAGCCTAGGGTAGCTTATGGGTATGTTCTAATTTTCGGGTCATTTTCGGTACCCATTTGGGTACCCAGGTTAGCCCATGGGTAGCTAGTTGGGTCCCATTGCCGGTTCGGGAATTTTAAGCCCTATTCGTGACAATACCTCAAGTTGAGACCTAGGAAGATTTCAACGCTGTTGAGAGGGCTTGTAACATCGGCCCGCATCTCACTGATTCATTGGTCTAGAGCCATCTCACGTTGCGTGCATGGGTTATTTTAACTGTTTCGGGAAATGATATCGGATCCTCTATCCAGAATATCGGATAGCTTATCCGAGTTAAAGGATCCACTGACGTGGATTCTCAATCAGGATGAGGGGAAAGAAGAAGCATGTGACGTATAGTGAAGATTCTGCGGCAGTCGAGGGAGCTCTGGCTTGAGGATCTGGCCGTTCCTTGTCCTTCACGAGCTTTAGGGTGTTGATTGGGACAATCCCATCGACAAGGGTATTGAAACTGGGAAGGACTTCGATCAAGCTACGCAAATCACTTTAACAACCAAAATATCAGATAGAATTCTACGCTTTTTTCTGCAAGATGAATCACAAATGCCTCCCCAACACCAAACTGCATCATCCCAAAACTCCAACCTCTAGCCATGCTACTCATTCCAAAGTCAACATGTTCTCCGGCATGATATCCGGATCTCCTATCTGATGCACAATCGACAAAAACTCCTCCGACGATATGCCGATATTGTCAAGAAAGTCCATATCGTTCGTCATAGCATTCTGCATCGGAACCTCCATCCCCATGGACTCCGGAGCAACAAGTCGCTGTTGCTCTTCATCTGTTCTTTCTTCATCCGATACTGCGAGGGATAATGTATGGAGACCTTGCTGCTGAACCTGTGCAACGAGTTCTTGACATTGAGATTCAAGATAAACAAGCTCCTGTTTTCGTACAGTGGCGAGTCGATTACCCCTCGCAATCATGTTATCCAAAAGCTGGTGCACGAGCTGTCGACAGCCTTGGTCATCTGCAACGCCTGGAAATAGTGCAGTAGCCATGTTAAGATGCAAAGCAGCGCCAAAGGTAAATTCGAGATCATATGGGAGAAAAACCTCTGCAAGGTTATCAGTACATGTGGGGGCATAGATAAGGGATGCATACCAAGAAGGCTGTACTCGCTGGTGAGGATCTGCAATGTTTTCACCGCTGATTTAATACCGGTTGAGATAACGGTTGCTGTTTGGCCGAGAAAGGCTTCGGAATTTTCATCGCCTGGTTGGCCGAGAATATCAAGGCGTTCCTTTAGGACTGATAGTAAGAGGGGTCGTGTGGCGACTATTACGCACTGAGTTTGTTAGTGGCGTTGGATCTGATGGAGAGGTGAACTTACTTGGTGATACAGAAGAGTTATGTATTTCGTTCCTCGAGGCATAGTATCGACAGAGTTTCGAAATTTGAGGGAAATTATCCTCTCAATTTCCTGAGCATGATGGGCTAGGGTGTGTAGAATAGCCTTGGTTTGCTCAAGGAACTGCCCAAGTGGTGTTTTCTCCGGCTTGTAAAGTGCTTCAGATGTTAGCCAAGGCCTAGAGTTTGATAGTTGCACTTACTGGTTAGAATCACCGACAACAGGTGAGACAGATTCACCTGAAGACTACGAAGACTGTCGTGTTGCGACCCTATGTTTGGTGGATTTACAGGTGTTGAGATATCACTATCCTGAACCGACATCGGCAGCCCAAGAGAAGACGAGAAATGTCGATCCATGATGTACAGAGTCCACCATAAATCACGGCAAGATGTAACTGTCTCACTGCCGAGTTCATTGTCAGGTAGCTGCGTATGTAGCCCTTCTAACTGGGCAATTCGAATAGCCTGACCAAGCTGTCGTACGTTAGCTTTGCACAGAAGCATTTTAAGAGCACCTACATATACGTGAGCCGACTCCCTTTCATCAATGGAATACAGATACAAGCCAACCATGGCCAGAACTTCAATCGCTAGTAAGCTATCCTTCCAAAGAGTCGTATGGTCCGGAAGAAGACCCATCGCCCTCACAAAGAACTTTGCACCAGGGGGGTCACGAGATGGATTCGGCTGGGATGAGTGGAAAGCCGTGCCAAAGGCAAGAATCAATAGAAACTTGACATACCAGAGGCGGTTCTCCTCTGCCTTGTTCTGCGCATCAGAATAGAAGTCACTGAGTTGGTTTACAAATTCAACTTCGTCGAAGAGGCGATATGTCTGGCCGAGATGAAATTTGAAGGTGTTGAAGAGATAGATTGCATGGTCCAGGGATGGTAGCCCTGCGACGTCGGGATTTTGGTGTGGTCGACTCTCCCAGGTGAGAGTGTACACGTCGCTTTCGATTAATTGAGGTGGAATGGTTTGTTCACCGGGCTGGAGCTTATCACCAAGCATGAGCATCAGTCGCAGAGTGAAAGACCATGTTGACCAGGGCGCCAACCATACTGTGATATCAAGTCAGCACTCTTCACAAATACCAGCTCGGGCACTCACTCCAGGTACGCCTGTTTTTGCGAGTATTCTTTATAATCTTGGAAGGTATGGTAAAGGCACTCGGCCAAATACTCAACGGCGATTCGCCCTGCTGTTGATAGGAAGAAGAAGAAGGAACTTTGTTGGCAGGGTCAGATTGTTGTTGAGAGCCCTCGACTGTAAGTGCAGGAGAAGCAAGACTGGTATCAACCCTGCACTCACCATTGACATCAGGTCCAAAAGCAGCATCGTTCGTGCGCTTTAGACCGGGGGAGAAGTTATCTCTGACTTGAGGTTGAGATATTGGCGGGGAGCAATATGAGGGATGAGAGTTTTGAGAATGGATGGACGCCGCATCGATGGACGAGCGGTACGGAGGAGGCGCTGAGGTCGTGGGAGGTGAGCGATAAGTAAACGGGCCATCAAGTTGCCTTGTAGGGTCGAAGACGTTGGCTGATGGCGACCGTTGATGCTGATGCTGCTCTACTTGCTTCTGAAGTTCTTGAAGATACCTTCACTCTGTCAGCGATGGCTGAGATGAGGACGTGGTTGGGCTGACTTTTCAGATACCATAACCTTTGTGCCTCCTTCAGTAAAGCGACACTGCACTGAGCGACGCAGACAGTTCTGACACGGATCATCGCCAGAACATTTGATCTTGCTCTGTCTACAAGCGACGCAGCTAAGATGAGGTCAGACCGACAGTCGATAAGAGGGGGTAGAATTTAGGTCCATACGCGTTGGCAGTTCTTCTTGTCTTGCGAGGCTCGCTCTGTGTACCTGAAGCCATGGTAGGCTGATACTCGCAAAAAGTCTTACGATGGCAGGGCTGATATCACCATCCAGTGGACAGAGAATGGTCATAGAAGGCGGTTTTTGGCTGCTGCGTGTCTTGCTCGCCCCTGCAGACAGGGATCCACAGACTAACCCCCGCACAGCAAACGAATGCCGATCAAGTGATTGGCTTTTGACACGTCCGTTACCGGGGGAATCTGGGGGTACCTACCGGACTTGGTATGATGCATTGTCCAAATATTCTATTAAGAAATTCTAGAATAACATTAAACCAAAGGTTACTGTCATGATGCAATCACTGAGCATCGAATTTTGTTAAATGTGAGCTGTGAATAACTCGGGTTGTAGATGATGTTGCCATGTTGACTAGACATTGAAGCCGTTATCTCCATCCGCACCCTCGCACAAGTGATTAAAACGTGATCGGAACTCGCTCTCTTTAACCGACTCTATTCACTAGATAAGGCAAGTCTTTCCCCCAACCTCAATCAAAAACCCTAGCTATCAACAGAATGCCGGTTAGGCACTATCTCTCCCCTCTACTGGGTAAGGTAACAAAGAATCCACCAGCCGCAATGCTATTGGGTCTCCAATGACGAGTATCGAAGATGGCGTTGGGCCACGGGACCAGCTTTTGGAGCTGTCCCAATGAGGAAATACTTCTACATATCTCACATTAGCCAGCGATAATGAAAATGTTGGAGGGGCGGGATCGGCGTCATGTACGACAGGTGAAAAGGCGCCATTCGCCTTATTTATTCTCGCTGATACCGATCACAGTTTGTGCAGGGATCGGGAACCATGGCCTTCCGATTGGACAATTGGCGAGATAATTACTCTTTTAGTTGTTATTTGCAGAACACGTAATTAAAGCCATGAAGCCAGAACTGTACCAGATACGCGTAAAAGAGTGACTGATAAAAAACTACCAACTGTGCATACTCAACTGGCTAATCCATTCACAACTTACCTTCATTGCGCTAACCGTGTGAAATGGCATCTAACGATTCCGAAGAGCATATGCCATTGACTCATAATATGAGCGTGGGACTAGATACCTAATTAGCAGGTGACTTGACTGATCACGCGCTCAAACGTACAGTGATACGGCTGGGCTGCTAGTTTCAACATAAATATTTCTTTGTTTATACCAATGTCCTTGTTTCCAGGACCGTCTCTCTCGGTTGGGATTGGTGCTGGTTTGTCATTCGGGAAGATTGTGATTCCGTTGTCAATGTGGTAGAATGGACCTGTCTTCTTGAACTTGAGCAGTGAAGGGACTTGAGGGACGATATCCTTGTCATTGACAATTCTCCAAGCGCCACCTTGGAATTTGCCGCTTAGGTTGCTGTAAAAAGCCTCGGACCAGGCTTGTTGGCCGACACGCGGGCTTCCAAAGTTGTAGAGGTCGCCGAGCTGGGTTCCGGGGGGCAAACCACCACCGGCATTTTGCATCATGCATTGAGCGAAGCAGAAGCTAGAGTATGAACCTCCAAGGGAATGTCCCTGTAGATAAAACGTCTTAGCATATTGCACACTATCCTGGGGGTGAAATACTGACTGTGATATGGAAAGTAGCGTCACTTTTGTCTTCGCCCTTCAATGTTGGTACAAACTTTTGAAGCGCACCCAATACACGTTCTGCTTTTATCAGTAAGGTACGAAAATGGATAAGGGAAGTGTGCCTCACGAAATGGGGTGAGTGGATCACCATCATTGAACGTCCCAAACATGCCATTATACACGCCTGCAGAAACCATAGTCCCAAACAGGAGACTGGATTCGGCTTGGACTGGTTCAAATGACTCGTCGACATTTCTGTCTCCCTTATTAACCGCATTGGTCCCCTAGATAGATCCATTAACAATGCAAGAACGAAGAGTCCGGCTTGCAATTTCAGCTCCAACCTTGAATGATATGCCGATGCAAGAAGCCCCCGGCTTATCGCCCTTCGGGAAGAAAGCACCACAAAAAGGCCCATTCCAGTTTGGGTATTTAGTATTCTTTTTCTGATTCGCCTTCGTCAGTACATGGCCGGTGGACATATATATATGGTAAACGAGGAGTTTGTCTTACCCACGCGAGATCTTCCGGCTTGTTAGTATGCAGGTGGTTTATCATCATACTTCAGGGATATCAAAAGGGTAAACTTACCGCAAATCTGCATAAAATCCATGCCCCAAATACCCGCCTATTGTGCCAAGGTTAGAAAATGCATCGGCGCGTCTTATAAACGGTTGAATACTCACGATTTCCTTGATATCACTCTCTGAGTCCTCATATAAATCATGAACCACCTGCATTTCATTGTCGGAAAGCTTTCCGTTTCCGACTTTGGCCTCTTTAAAAGTCTGGACTGCTTCATAAAGTTTGTCCCACTTTCTAGATTCATGACTTAACAGGGAACTCAATGTCTCATAAATGCTCCACCAACCTTAGATAGACGGTCATGCTCTCCAAAAAGGCCAAGAAACAGTAATCCCAGTTGACTTCATTCTTGCCACTGAGAGCGCCTGCCAAGTGTGTTCAGTTCTTGCACAATTAAGATGGATCATATAGCTGAGCTTACCATGAGCAATAGCTTTCTGGATACTGTCGAGATGAGCTCTTGACCAAGTAATTAAGTTTTCTTTTAGATCGGTGCAACGCGGTAGTGCCGTAGAGTCGTCCTCCACTGTAGGAGGAGTCAAGGTAAGGTTTGCATGAGAAAGTTGCTCAAGGTGACTGATACGGATTTGCATTCTAGCCTCCTCAAGTGTTGTTGGTGGGGGAAGCGTGTCCATGATCAACAATGGCAGTTTGTGCAGTATTTGTTTGCGCTAAAGGATGAAACTTATGGACAATGGTTGGGATATCAGCCATTCTTTTATAGCTATTTGCACAGAGCTATTCATCAGGTGACTTAACAGTTCTGTGAAAACATGTCCATCATAACTCCGAATTTATTGGTTTTTGGCTGGCTGAAAGATCAAGCCTCGTCTGCGGGTCTTTAATATGCTGGGTAGGCCTCTGATGAGTAGAACCCACTATTATGACTGGCGACAGGGCGGTCCGTTTTACTCGCAAGCCCAGAGCGATCTTTCAGCTGAGGGGTATCCCACGGAGTATCCCCAGTCGGGCAAGGCGTTCAATATCACATTCCTAGCCTTGCATATATTGTTTCCAGACTTCGACGGCCAGAATGCATGTCTTAGTTTCAGGCGGCTGAGGTTGATTATGAGAGGCCCATACAAGGGCTCTAGCCGCCTATTGCTTAAAGTTAAATGCTAATTCCTGCATCATGACCACACAATTGGTTATTATGCAACACCTTATCTTACTCACAGACGTTGATACATTATGAGAAGGCCATTTCTATACTCTTTTTGGAGGCATCGTACCCATACCACCGGGCCACCTCATTACAAGTAAGACATTTTAGCCATCACAGCTCAATAATTTCAGCGTATGATTGGGCTAACAGTGTTGGACCAACACTATTAGTACACGAGATAATCGCTTCAGCCAGCCACAATCATTATAGTTCAATGATGAACTATGTATCGCAACTAACATAATGTCTAAATTGCGAGCTGGATGTGCTATTTGCAGTTGACACCTGTGGCTGAGAGCCTATGTCATCACACAGAACTGAGTATCACAACTAACCATGTGAATATATGGTAAGTAAAGCATCTTAAACTCAGTTACTCACTCATCCATACAGTCATATTCGCATCTTGGTTGGCATTGTGCTCAAGTCTACGTCCGTGGGCATTGTCATGCACGTTGGCGGCTTAAATATGCTGGAATACTCCGGAGTTTATTTCTTCGATGTGCTATTTATCTTTCAAATGTCAAATATTTCTCACTAAAAGAAGTAGCCTTCTCATTAAACTCGTATCTGTCTTTGAACGTATCTTGAGGATGTGCTTTTGGTAGCCGGGTTGTTCTCGGATTCCGAATAGCCTATCCAGCCCACCAAGGAGTTTCCGCGTGATTCTGTGATTACCCCAACCGTGCGTTCAGGGTTCTAGATTTTGAACATATGAATATCCCCATATAGTGCGATCGCGGCTGCTACGGGATGCTCAAGAGAAGCCGAGAGCTACGGTGACAGATTTTCCACCGCGGGGCTGACGCACTCGGCTCAACCATCCGAGAATACAACCTCGCGGGATTCCCTCACCAAGGTGTGTCTCCAGTAATCAGGGTCCCAGCAATTAGATATATCCCCTTCTAACTCATCAAGAGCACGCTCCGTGCCACCATCACTTCGGCCCTTTACCCTCATCAACATTGCCGAAGCTCAAAACTCACTCACGCATCTTCGAGTGCTCAAGTCTATTATATAAGACACAAATTCTCTCATATCCTCACTAATAGCAATTTAATTCAAACCACTATGCTAGACCTCCTCATAATCGGTGCCGGCTTCAGCGGTCTTCAGGCCGCACGCACCGCCCAAAAAGCCGGCCTCTCGGTTTCAATTCTCGAAGCCCGCGACCGCGTCGGCGGAAAAAGCTGGACAGTTCCTCTCAAGAATATTCCTGGAGGAAATGCCGACCTCGGTGCTGCCTGGGTGAACGACGAGCTGCAGCCAATTATATGGTCGTATATCGAGCAGTTCGGCCTAAATGATCAGATCGTCAAGCAAGCGCTTGGCCAAACGGCTGTTATGGTCGATGCTGAAGGGGAGAGGATTGAGTTCCCTCATGGAATCACCCCTGATGTGAGTTATGTGAATACCAAAGATATGAATGTTCGTTGACTGTTGTAGCTCTCACCCGAGGAGAAGAAGAACCTTGAGATGGTTCGCGATCACATCCAGGCTGAGTCTTTGAAAAAAGACGGCTTTAGAAAGGAAGATGATCAGATCAGCGTTGATCAATATGTCCGCAATCTTGGTGGTAGCCCCAAGACGCTTGAGATAATTAATGTCTGGGTAAGAGTTATGCATGGTCTTGAGTCGACAGAGGAATCTGCAGCATGGTTCATTGAGTATTGCCGTACCAACCACGGCCTCTTGGCAATTCGAGCCGATGATCGCACAGGCGGTAACTATATGCGCCTCAAGTCCGGAACACAAGCCATCGCCAAGGGTTTGGCTGATCTTATCGGCCATGAGAACATCCATCTCTCTAGCCCCGTCTCTTCAATCGAACAGACCAGGCCCCATGTAGTTGTGAGATCAAGCACCGGAAAAGTTGTCAATGCCAAGAAACTCATCATTTCGATTCCTTCGGCTATGTTCAAGGAACTCAAATTTTCTCCTCCCTTACCGGCCCGTGCCCAAGAGGTTTACAACAACACTAGGCTGGGGCATTACAACAAAGCCATTGTCTACTACAAGAGTCCCTGGTGGCGAGATAGTGGTTTCAATGGCTTCGTCATGGACATCCGCGGTCCGGCCTGTGTTATCAGAGACACTTCCTTCGACGACGAAGCTATATATGGGTTCACATGCTTCGTCAATGGCAAAGCCGGTGAAGACTGGAGCAACGAAACTTCAGAAAAGCGTCAACAGTTAATTCTGGATCAACTTGCTCACGCTTACAACGCTGCTGCAGATTCAGAAGTTTATAAACCGCTTGAGTTCGTAGAGCAAGTCTGGCAGCATGAGCAATTCAGTCGCGGCGCTCTTGCACCTGTTACAAAGATTGGTCATCTCGCCAAATACCGCGACATTTACGGCAAGCCGATAGGTGATATCCACTTTGTGGGTACAGAGTATGCGACACATTGGAAGGGATATATGGAGGGTGCTTTGACGTCAGGTGATGCGGGAGCGAAGGAAGTTATTGAGGCATTGAAGGTCCAGCCAAAGTCCAGATTGTAAATATATCGTGTAAGAGTAATAAACCTATCTTTTTTGAGATAGTCTAAGAATTAATACAAAAAGCACTCATGTGTTGGGCGAGAAGATTTGGGCGAAACCATTACCCCAAAGTTTCCCGTCAGCGTCGACTCCATGCACAGAACTCAGGCAACATCAGGAGAGACATGTATAATACAGCCAACAACACGAATCAATAAGCGTTCTTGGTGCTGCTATCTTACTTGATCGTTTTAGTAAGGTTTGTCGGTGTATTTAGTTGCATTTTATTGGTGGAAACGACATAATTGAACTTTCAACCTTCGTAAATAAAAGAGACTTTCACCCCTGACCCTTTGTCAAGAAGACATTGTCTTGTGAGTGGACAACATACTGCAAGTTACCCACAGGCACCTCAATGGATGATATTTCCTTGAAGATCAGGCAGGATACGTAAATTATTATCACATTTGTAAAGTCGTGGTGTTTTCTTTTACAATTTCGTCTTTTTCTGTGCCGAAAGCCAATGCGCATTCCTACACAGGAGAGCAGCGATGGGAGCGCATAAAACCAAAACTCAACACAACAATGAATGGCTTTGGATTTATTCAATCACCCCCGTATTAACTTCCAAACAATATTCACTCATCGAACCACAACTAGTATTTAATGGAGATCTTTTTCCAACTCATGGTTATTGTCCAATTCGTTTCCAATTCGTTTCCTCCACTCATATATATTCGGCAACTCTCTGAACCTATTCCAACTCACGATATTAAACATTAATTCGATCGAAGACGTTTCCAGTATGGAAGACGCTCCCGAAGAAAACGTCTCCAAGAATAAAACCCGCACCAAAGTCAAAGGTAAGAGAATCATGCAATAAATACATTAGTACCAGCAAATATCAAGGCTAACATGGTGATTCAGGGTGTTACCAATGCTCACAACGGCGAATAGACTGCGATCGAGCTGAGCCATGCCGTAAATGTGTCGAGCAGCACCTGAAGTGTAGTGGAAACGACTATCGCAAGACACTGGGTAAATATCCAGGACGTGATGATCCGAGCGGTCCTTCGGGTATTCCTCCAAACGGCGCTTCGACAATCGCTCTGGCCCAGCCGCGAGAAGTTGGTCCTCCAATCCAAGGCCTCAATAAAGAGGTTAAAGATGTTGGTTATTTCCAAACATCCGCAGCTCAAGGTCATGGTCAAGGTCAAGGTCAAATTCAGGAGATGGCCCCACCTCTGCCCCTTCTCAATCAAGTTGCCGCGCCTGTCAACGTTGGTTTGATCCTGTCGCGATGGGACGAGGGCGCCCTCAACTACTGTAAGTTTCCATTGAACTAGGCCCTATTAACCTTGCTAACAACATCAAGTCTTGAATATCGTCACGTCCCTGGACAACACCATCCCTTGGGGTGCTCACGTTGCTCCCATGGCACGGAGGGATAGCATTATCATGAGTGCCATAGCAGCTGTGAGCACAGCTCATATCGAGTCAAGGGGTGTGAACGCATTTGCCCAACAGTACTGGGCGCAGGCAATGGTGGAGCTTGGAAGTGCCGATGCAACGGATAGGGTAGCCATGGCTCTTCTTATACTCTGTCTCCCTATCTTCAACACAACCCCTATATGTGGCTTAAAAACCTTGGCGATGGCGATGAGCTATGTACGCAACGACTTGGAACAAAAGGGTATTGGACAGGAAATCAGGGCCACGGCACAGTTTTTATGGCAAGTATATGGAACCTTTTACGTGCATCCCTGGAGGTTCCAGTAGGATCGCGAAGCACTTGGAATTTTGTTTTGCTACCAATCTCATTGTAGCCATAATGATGGTCAAGTGTTACCTAAATTTTGATTAGGTTGGGGATCTGACCAGTACCTAAAGCAAGCATAAATGAATTTATGGCCTCTTGATGGCAAATGACACCGCGTGGAAGCTGGATTCTACAACTCCTCTGTCGTATAATGGGTAGACAGCAAGGTTTATATGGACGCTAAAGGTGGTACTCGACAAAAAAGTAGAAGCCCTGCTATAAATGATGGATCCGGGCTGTCTGACGAACTATGAGGGAGATGAAAGAGGTGCCATCCAGCACCTGGTCATGCCATGCTCTCGGCTTCTGAAGCCGAAATCCTCTTCTAGGGTAGGTGGTCACCAATGCGCGGGGCATTGGAACTTACCTACAAGCTCACTTTCCCTTTTCGTTCGGTCCTTGGTGTCAGTGTATCTTCCCCGCATCATGAACTCAACAAATGTCCAAATCATCATTATCGGCTTATAAATCCGAATTGTCATAAAGCCTTCTTATGCCGAGCATATTGCGCCGTACCAATTGAGAGGTAGCGAGACCCAAGACCGAAAATAACCCGTGACCGCTTTAAAACGAACAATATCCAGAACACAACTATTTTGTTTCGTCACCATCGATCATCAACGCTCAAGATGTCTTCACTTGTCTCCACCCTCAAAGACCCTTCTCTCCTAGTTGACAAATCCTTCATCAACGGTGAATGGGTCTCATCTGTCTCATCCAAAACCTTCGACGTCTACAATCCTGCTACAAACACCGTCATCGGCTCAGCACCAGAATCCACCGTCGATGACCTCAACACCGCCATCTCCGCCGCCTCGGACGCCTTTTCCTTATGGCGCGCCAAGTCCGGCCGTCAGCGCGCAAAGATCATCCGCAAAATAGCAGAGCTGATTGTTGAAAACAAATCTGACATTGGAAAGATCATCACCGCGGAGAATGGAAAGGCAAAGACTGATGCAGAGGGTGAAGCAACCTTCTCAGCAGGCTTCTTTGAGTGGTTCGCTGAAGAGGCGCCAAGATTGTATGGTGATGTTATTCCCCATGCGCAGCCAAATGCGAGGGTTCAGGTTATTAAGCAGCCTGTCGGTGTGTGTGGATTGATCACACCGTGGAATTTTCCTTTGGCGATGGCTGCGCGAAAGGTCGCTGCTGCTCTGGCGGCTGGGTGCACAGTCGTGGTGAAAACAGACGGAGTTACGCCTTTCTCGGGCAATATTCTTGGTGTTCTTGCTGAAAGAGCTGGTCTGCCCAAGGGCGTTGTCAATATCGTCACTGCCCTGGAAAACACGCCCAAATTGGGTGTTGCGCTGTGCGAATCTGATGTCGTGAAGAAAATCTCCTTCACAGGGTCGACGCGCGTAGGGAAGGTCCTAATGAAGCAATCAGCCGATAGCCTCAAAAAGTTGTCGCTAGAACTGGGAGGCAACGCACCGTTCATCGTGTTTGACGACGCCGATATCGAGACAGCTGTTTCAAGCGCCGTTACTGCCAAGTTCAAAGTTAGCGGTCAAACATGCGTATGTGCCAATAGATTCTACGTCCAAGAAGGCATCTACGACAAGTTCGCCCAGCGCTTAGTCGAAGAAGTGAATAAGTTCAAAGTCGGCAACGGAACAGACGCTTCAGTTACCCACGGACCCTTGACGACGAGCATAGACAAGGTAGAGGAACATGTCAAAGACGCGCTCAGCAAGAAGGCGACTGTCCTTATCGGCGGTCAACGATTACCCGATCTCGGAAAGAACTTCTTTCAGCCGACGGTTCTAGGCGATGTGGACGACACTATGGCTGTTACCCGCGAAGAAACGTTTGGACCGCTCGCGGCGTTGACAAAGTTTAAGACGGAGGATGAGGTTATCGCGCGAGCGAACAAGGTCGATGTTGGATTGGCGTCGTATATCATGACGACGAATTTGGCGAGATCGCACCGCGTGCAGGAGAGGTTGGAGTTTGGGATGGTGGCTATCAACACTGGTGTTATCTCTGACTGGGCTGCACCGTAAGTACAAAAGCCTGTTGATCATGAAAAACGACTGACTATCATAGATTCGGCGGCGTTAAGCACTCGGGTATGGGGCGAGAGGGTAGTAAATATGGTAAGTCTCAATGTTTCCCATCAGTCGCTCGACTAATATAAAACAGGCGTGGACGACTATACCGTGCTCAAAACAATCGTTACTGGCGGCATCAACACCGTGTATGACCCCAAGCTGTGAAAAGCGCCTGGGCGAGGAGATTTGGGGGAAAATAGACAAACGACATTGCTGCAATTACATTCAGCCCTATCACGCTCTGTTCTACTTCTTGTCTCCCACGTGAATCAGGACCGATTACGCAGAAGTGAATCAAGGCTATGACGCTATTGTCGTTATTGTCTGTATGCATTACAAACAATTGGCAGCACAGTGGCAGCCCCTGGCAGTGGCACACGTTCACATATCCACCTATATCAACTCAACTTTACAGTCTCCCACAGGAAATCTCATCTCATCCATCACCAAACGATTTAACGTCCGAATACCAACGAAGATCGCATAAAAACATACACCAACAAGATGAAGTTCTCACCAACCAAACCTTCGTCTCCCATCCCGATCAGCCGCAGCCGCGCCGGAACTCTGGACCGCGGCGTTAACAATCATCCTCCTTCTCGCACCGCGCCAGGGATCTATCCTCTCCAATCTCACGTTGACACAGTCCCTCTCGCCCCCGACCCTACTGAGTCCACCGAACCTCCCGACAGCAGCACACTTGCCAATACCAAAGATCCTCTTCACACCGTCGACTCCCTACATCTCCAAGTTATCCGCGACAAGGACGGAAATACCCTCGGTCTCAGAGTTGTCGACATCAATTCTACCTACGGCAAGAACGCCAACGTCAGTGCTCCATTCCCGGTTGGCAAGATCAACACCGGTCTTGTCTTCAGTGTTGAGACGAAGGAGGGTATGGAAGCGGCGTATACTCGTGCGTTATACAATACTGGGTCGAAGAGGATTATGGGGATTATGTTTGCGCCTCCTAATGGTGAGGTTGATGGAGTTGCTAGGGATGCTGACTGGTCTTTCTTGGACCCTATTGAGGTTGAGAGAGAAGATAAGGAGGATGAGATGAAGCCAGCCCAGCACCCCGGGATATCTAGAGCACCTCTCGAGCTCGATTATGAGGATTTCAAGAACCTTAGACTGAGGGATTGAATACTTGATAGTGGAATAGCTTCGGACTCGTTGGCGTAGGACTGCTAGCGATATCGGAGGGCGTGTCAGTTGCTTTGCCTTGGTGGAGGATAAGAATAACAGTTTGCCAGCTGAGATACAGCCTCTACTCAGTGCAAGAATAAAGAACCCTACTTACTTTACAAAGCTTTGTTGCATTTCACGTGTTTGTATGCCGCCTTGCCTTCGTCTTGGATCAGATAGATGCAAGTTCCATGTCCATCTTTGTGCTGCGCTTCAATGCTTCTGTACAAATGATTCAAAGGTACTGAGCCAGGCGACAACAGCTGGCCTTGTCACCCTGTTTCAATATTCGTCTGGGGGGCCTCACGCTCTACCATCCTTAGACTTTCCCTCTTTGATCATTTACTGCCAGCCGCCATCATGGGTTTCTGTCAGGCGTTGCATCTCGATCGCACCTTCAAAGAAGTACTCCTTTCCTTCGCATTTCGCCACCCTTCAAACGATCACGCCCATATTGTTCCTCCATATTCTTCCAGGGGAAATGCTGCCCACGAATTCGCTATCATAAACGCAGTCCACTGCCTTCATTGTCATTCAAACGAACATCAATCACGATCAACGTATATTTCACTCCTCTTGCAGAAGGTTTCTCCTTCCCATCATCGCTCAACATTTTGATGAAGGTACGATTTCGGCTTCTCAAATATAATCCTCAACGCGGCATTGAACCTACGAGAGCAAAGACTCGATATCAACGGCTTCCACTCTCATCATGCCCGGAATCACCTCCGTCGTATCCGAGTACCATGTATTGTGGATGTGCCACGCATATCTCGACCCAGACAACGGTATCTGGTGCAACAATATCAATGCTATGAACCAGGGACGCTTCTGCCATAGATGCGGACTCGAGCGCAGTATCGGCACGAGCGCCCTTAACATGACCCATGAACCCCTCGGAACCCTATATGAGATCATCAATGGGATGGAGTTCTGGGAATACCACACCGACGGCTCCACGTTCGTCCACAACCATGTTGGTCAAGGCGCTGATCAGTCTCCCAATGACTCTCACAGCGTGAGCGCTACTTCTACGGACCCAGATGCCAGTTCTAGCCCTGTCCCCGACGATGCTAGTCAGCCCATGGAGATCATCAACGGACTTGACAATGCCGACGACAACTCTAGCTCGACCTATGAGGACTATGAGCATAAGGCGCTTGATAATGTCGAGGGGCTTGATCACACTGCTGAGTCGGAATACAACAACGGTGTCAATGGATATGCTGGGGAGAATGAGAGGGCTGAGACTCACGAGTAGTGATCTGTTAGGGCTGGAAAGTAATATGGAGAATTACATGGAAATAGGACAATGTGACAGTGAAGAAGGTTCCCACTTCGAATTAAGTGGTACTGTAGCAAGGAACCAGTATTAAGGCTCCTCAAGCATCACCAATTCACGTATACAAACAGCACAATAACTTGTGTCCGTCCCATATGACGTTCTTGCACTTCCGTTAATATTACAGTGATTATCCTCTCGTCAATTTGTATAAATTGCTGTCAGTACCTTTCCCAGTTTCATCCGCTCCCACCATACAAATAATACCTTTACCAATAACCACACCCCTTCAATCATGTCTCGTGACCCCCCTGTCTTTAATTTTCCCGAGGACTTCCAATGGACTTCCAATGGACCTGCATGGAAGCCTGCGGGGAAAGTAACAGCATGAACGAAACGATTTGCAAAGACTGTAGAGATGAACGTGATGTGCCTTGTTGGCATTTAGTGAGAACCAGGTAGATGAGCAGTGCAGACTCGTTAGAAAGGATCGGCTTGGGAGAGAGACTTGGAGATTGTGTTGGACCAGCATCAAAGGATATAGAGTAGGTCCAGATGTGGTCCTCCATACGTGGATGATATAGATAGACTTATCAAAGTTGAACAAGGCTATCGCATCTTCATGGGGAAGAGTACTGCTCTTTAATTCATGATAATTGAAGGCTAAACCCGTTCTTAATCGGTGCCTACGACATGGCAATTTGCTGGATGGGCATGTAAGTCCAGCTAACTGGGTGAATGAGATCACGGCAAGTGTTTGTGAATAAGGTACGCCTACCTTGAGAATTGTTACTCACACCCTTGTCCTAGTGCGTAGGTAGTATGTCCCCATGAATGACACCAGCCATCAACTTATATAAGGCTGAGAGGCACTCATACCTCCAGAATTGCTTATTCCCAGAACAAAAGCACTCAAGATACAAACAATAACAATCTCTCTCTCCACTGTGAATATACCATATCTGCACACGCAGACATTAATCCTCCGGCCATGACTCCTCCGCTTCGTCACAAGGAAATCCCCAGCGGCACTTACTAGATCTGTCAATGGTCTTGCAACCAGAAGAACGATGATTTAAATGAAAATTTTTGTTCTAAATGCCAAAATACACTCGTCCCTGGCACAAAGGCCGAATACGGTAATAAGAAGATACAGTCTGGGTATCTTCCGCGAATTTGGCCCGATGGCCGTGAGAGATGGAGGTCTATTGAGCTTATCAACCGTGTCCCCCCAATCACTGTCTAGCAGCATTGGCCTTGCGTTAAAAAAGAATGATATTTGAAACAAAATATGCGCAAGTTGTCATAAAAAGACTTTGGGGTGCAAGAGCTTATAGTAAAATGGGTGATACCTGGCAACTTGAGCAAATCGATCCCAGGGGCATTGAGATCTAGACCTGGATGGACCCGGAAGGCGATTATGTCGTTCACCTGTACTCCCTCGACTAAATTTTTGAGGCTCTTGGCGTGATTCTTATTACTAGGTAGCTTGAAGAAAGTTGAGTTCGTTGAACTAGATATGCCGGATCACTTCTTGTTGTACGGCTGCAAATAAACCAGCAACAAAGACTGCCTCCTCTCCCCAGCTAGACGGGAATGACGCCCACCAAGCGGAAGATCAGTGAATCGAAGGCGATTGAGGAGGCATCTCTAGAATTTTTGAGCAAGAGATCAATGCAAAGATCTCACCTCCTTCAACGTTCAGTTATTCATGTGCTTTCCTTGGTGCGTGATCTGTTCCATTGACAACCGGTCATCACCTATAAAGTCGGCAAGCACTCTTATTCCAAAACGGCTTCTTTTACTCATCAGCTTCCATCGCAAAATTACTTCCAAACCGCCTCGAACCCTACTATATTCATATATATATATACCGCAATGCCTCAGAAACCTCACGACATTGTACCAGAACACGCGGTCTGGACCTGCGACTACTGGAACCCCGATGGTTGCCATCACCGAAATGATAAAATGGAGAACAAGGTCTGTTCTAAATGCAACATAAGACGCGGCTGTGGCGCGCTGGCCGATACTGTGAACAAACTTAAGCAGTGTTGGGAGCTTGTTTCCATCGAAGCAATGGCCGTGAGAGGTGGGAGTGGTATGACACGAAGAACTGGATCGATGACTGAGTGGTGAAGCTCGCATGAAAGGGCAATATTCCTTCACAATAAGAAATTAAAAGCATTTCGATAAGGTGTTTACAATTAACGCCAGAGAAAATTGACTTCGTTCAACCAAGTACGCCTGCTTAACTACTTCCCTTTTCGTTATTACAAACAGGCCAGCCGTAAAGATCACGTTCGTTAATCCCATCTGTATACAGTAAATTCTTGTCGGTCAAGGGATGAGTTAGTCTTGAGCCAGTTTGGCGTACCACTGGGATCTGTGATTTACAAAACACAGTGGCTCAAGCCGTTAGTCGGTACACTGGATAGGTGACACTCTCAGTCCCCAACACAACGTTACAGTGATCTAGGGTTAAACGAGAAGTTCTCATGTATACAGATTTTGTGTGTCGCTGATCGTGCGTGATCGGAAATATATGAATTGGCTCGTTTAACCCTCGGACATACAGTTTCTTACTAACATCCACGCACAACCCACGCAAACATCTTCAACCTCACAACTATATTTCTAACATTGTTACTGAAATCAAGATGCCCCTCCCAAATCTCGATGACATTGCCTTTTGGCTCCGTAGGACGTAACTGGACAGATTGCATCAAGTATCTCAGCAAAATATGCAGGAAATGCAATATTGAGCGTCGTGTTGGATCAGTTGCGATCAACCAAAGGGGTGAGAAGATTGGGTACCTTACCAACAGTTATTCAAATGGCGAATCCTGGACATTCCATGAGCCTGAGGTCTTGGGTCTTCGGAAGGCGACGGCAAGCACTGAACCACCTCCGGAACTCGAGGGGTAGTTGGTAGATAGTAGATGGAACACAAATGAGCATTCTTTCTAGACTCTAGTTAAGACTCAGCTTCTTTAGTATCCCTCTGATTCCCGTTTTGGCTTATCATAGCCTTCAGTCAGACTTGGTCTTGCGTAGGTGCTTATCATGCACAGAGTGGCGAAACTGCGTAGTCAAAAGTCGGGACAGCTCTGGAACAATGCATAATCAATCTTGTGTGATTTATTGGACTTTCCCCTCGATTTCTTTTCATTCTAAGATGTCTTCGTGGCCATGCCTGCCATAATGCGAAGTTTGTCCCTTCTAACTCAGCTATTTCTAATTTGTGACTACTGCGAATCGTAATTCCAGGTCTCAACGCCCTTCTCGTCAACCTCCCCTAGAGTCCCAAGCTTAACTCCATCCGAATTCATTGCTTCACAGTATCTGGCTTCACGGGGAGCCGCACACTTAGTACACGTACGCTGATCAATTGGATTTGTCTCGTTGCAAAAGGATGCGCTGTACGCATCCCACTTCTTGCACTTCCAGTGGGTATGATCGCTTTTGCGTATGGTTGTGCGATATGCGAGAGGCATTGTTGATGGGGCTATCGTGCTGTAGAAGTTGTGTTGATATACTTTAATGGTTGTATCTTAGGTGCGAAGAAGGCTGCCCTGGTCCTAGAAGTGTATTTTATAAGCATAAACATGCAGTAAGTCTGAACAAATGCTGCGACGCTTACAAAAAACGACAGCAGGAATATATCAATTCACAACCCTTCTTGGTCTTTGTGATTATAGGTTAGATTCCCATAAGTTCCGTGTTCCTCATGTCACTGAACCTCGTTACCCCTTATTCACCGTCGAGTGATACGATCAATGACACATGCCGCTTAACTATACGTAGTCCCATGTCTCAACGGCATTGCTATCGACCATCCAGAGTGTTCCAATCTTCTGCTGACTTGAATCGAGAGCCTCTGCATGTTTGGCCTCTCGCTTGTTACTACAGACAATACATGTTGTTGTAGAAATGGGCATTTCTGTATTGCAAAAGTCAATTTGAAGAAACTGTGTGCACTTCCAGTGCGTATGATTGGCACGGCGTGTCGTTTCAAGAGGCATTGTGGTTGATATGGTGGAGTGAGTCAAAGTGGTGGTGTAACCTAGGTTGGTCGTGTTTTCACGAGTGCTTGCGCTGTATGTAGAGAATGCGAAGAGAAAAAAGAGAACGTGTTCTGAGATTCCTTTTATAAGTTCTATCTAAACCTGAATCATCATCGCCCCTTGCTTTTTATATCACGATCCCTTGTCCCTGTGTGCCTGTGCCTGCAGGAGGGGCCCACCTGTCGCAACACGAGCCTTAATGGATAACACCGTTCAGCAGAGCTCAGCAATGTTCCACAGTATAATGCCATGTTTCTTCCCCGTTCCAAGAAATCGAGTCGAGAGTTCCCAAAGGTGAATCCCACTCCGTGAGAGCAGTAGCTCTTTTGCCACGAGGGAGTCCACACTTGATACAAACCTTTTGTTTCATACTCATTATTCCTTTACATTGGCGCCTTTTTAATCTATCATGGTAGGCATAGGTATTCCGCTTACCGCACCGCCATTTCGTGTGCGCTGATATAACTTCGGTCGTTTTAAAGTTGACCATGGTGGTGTTTGAAGGTACTCAAGTTTTGGGTTACCTATTTTTGAGTAATATGGGTTGTTGGGATTGTGGTTTGGGAGGACACAGAACTATCATGTACTGGATAAGGAAGCAAGGCTACGGTATTTCTCATGTCTACAGGCTTTATAGCAATCAAGCCGCACAGAATCGCGAATAACCTAGTAATGGGCCTTCAATTCTTCGTGATTAACTCATAGTCTAAGTATAGGTGACTTAGTGGATGACGTTGGCCACTAATCGTATTTCCACCACTCTTTTCCTTCACTGTCAATACGGTCAAGTACCCCCATTTTTTGTCCGTTTGCGTTCAGGGCGTAAGCACCCTTCTCACGATCATGATAGCAGCCTGTACAAGACTTTTGACCAATATCCTCCTCTTTGATACATCTTACGACTTCCCTATTATCCAGCCATCTTTGGCAGCGCCATTTTTTGTGATTCGGATCAATCACAGTTGTGGGACTGTCAATCATAAAAGGCATTGCGGAGGTGTTGAACGCGATAGACTCCAAATTATGTGTTGTGTTTATCTTAGGTTGTTCAAATTGTGAGATAGTGTGAGAAAGTGAAAGTAAACAAGGAGTATGGTTGTGCCGTAATTCTTGTGTGAGTTGCTTTGTGTTGAAGGCCTTGAGACACGACGGTACAACTAGCTTTATTTATACCAATGGTCAGGAGGAATAACGCAAAGTTGAACCACAGCTAGGAGCATTGAGCCCTGTAACAACAAGCTGAAGCCTAGTACTTGACAGTTACTCGGGGTCAGAGTGCAGCACCTATTCAGCGATGGTAGCTTGCAGCACTCTGTCACTGATGGGTCATAGCTGATGCTATGTAGAGAACCATGGCCTGGCGAACTAGCTCCAGAATGGTAGGTCACATGGAAGCAATGAAAGCCAACGCTTAAGACGCGGTTACAAAAGCCTTTATATTGATAAGAAGGCGTGAGTTTCTCTAGTGTTCGCATATCCAAGCCGCAGTTCTCCATTGATGCTCTCTCTCCCATCCGCCCGTAGGCTTAATCCGCTAGTACACATAACGGAAACTCAAGTTCTCCTTGTCTGTAAGATCCTCCCAAGCCTGTGCCGTGTAAGTTGAACTAGCCTCTGCGACGCCTGCTGCAGCGAGCTCGTCGCGCTTCTTGTTCTCCCTGCGAAGGTACCATCGCAGGGCAGCGATGACAATGACCAGAAGACAGTAGCAGCCAAGATGTGTGGCAAAAGCAATAAAGTAACGCGGTCCATCATGGCTAAGAAAGACCTGTGGCCCAATGGCGTTTCCAGCAGCCCAGACGATGAAGTTGGTGGCGACTGCGACAGTCTTCTTGGTCTGACCGGCAATGTTGCGAGAGATCATGGAGAGAGCGAGGGTTTGGGCGGACCAGAATGACAATGTGATATAGTAGGAGATTAGAAGGCCGATATGCTGGGCAGTTGTCTTGTTGGGAAGAGTCATGAGAAGGATGGTGCCGACGAAGGAACTGGGATTGTCAATAAACGATCAGAGGGGAGACTGGGTTGAACTTACGGAATGCAGAACCCAAGCATAACCAAGAGATTTTGGTTAGTCTTCTTAACAAGCCAAGCCGAAGACAAAAGCACAATAATGATATAAAAACCCAACACCATCGCCAGCAACTGCGTCTCAAGAGTACTAAACCCAAAGCTCTTGATGATAATATTCGCAAAGGCCCCTAGCCCCGACGTCGGCAGTGTCGTGCATAGCGCGATAAGAGCATATCCCCAAACCTGAGGATCCTTGAGGCCCTCGACGAACTGCTCTTTCTTGAAGGTCTTGTTCTGGATTCCAGTCTGGTTATCGCGGACACGCTCAACCATCTCGTGCTTTTCTTGCTCGGTCCAGCATTTGGCGCGCATGGGAGAGTCAGGCATCCACCAGCCGACGAATACGCCAAAGATTACGGATATAACGCCGTAGGAGAGGAAGAGCCATTGCCAGGATTTCAGGGGGCCGGATTTGATGAGGGAGAAACAGTAGGCGAGAAGACCGCCGACGATCTGCTGAGCTCCATTCATCATGTACCTTCGAAGTATTTAGTCGTTATATTATGAATATTAATATCACGGTACATACCAATAAGTCACACGAGAGGCCTGCTCCTCGCGTCGATACCATATCGCCGACAGGATAACAAAGCAAGGCTGGCAAGCAGACTCGAAGATACCGAGAAGGGTTCGCACGATAACAAGGCCAGTAAAGTCTTTGCATGCAGCATGGCAGGCTAGACAAGCTCCCCAGGCAACAATGCAGAAAGATAAGTATTTGGCGATGGGGACTCGGGCGATGAGCCAGTTCTGGGGGTATTCAACGACGAGGATGGCGAGGTAAATACAGGTTGTAAGCCAAGAGAACTAAACATCCACAATCAGTAGATTACAAACACCAAAGAATGAGATGGCTCACATGTTGAGACACGGTTCCATCAGAATTCTCCAGCCCAGTGTCAGCCGTCAATCCCATGATGGAAGCAAACGACAAGGTGCCCTTATCAATCGCCTGAAGAAAGTAGGTAAAGATCATGATGGCCAGTACTCTCTTATCGATCATCTTTCGCAGCTGGGCACTGCGTTCAGGCGTAATGTTGATGCGTACGTCGGAGACATACTGAGCGAGTTCCTTGTCGACTCTCTCGGAGTGCTGAGTGGGCTTTTCGAGATCTTCGACCTCATCAACGGATCTCTTGCGCTCGATTTCCGAAGCCATTTTGAATGATATACAAAACAGAAAAACTGATAGCCAAGAAAAAGGAGTGACTAGTTGGGTTGCGGCTCTTTTAAATGTTCGGTATGTGGCGGGAATAAGTCAATATGGGGCCCCAGATGTCAACGTTACGTCCTGCAAAACCCCAGACAGCCCCAGTTTCTCTCCAGGTTGTAATTAAGTTTACCACTAAGTTTTCATTGCTTTTATTCGCGATGGTTTGGCCCGAGAAACCGAGTGAGTGATGACAGCATCTACAAGTTACAACTCGGAAACGCGGCATCTCCAACTGTTCCCACTGGTAGGGACCCAGGGACCTCCACTGGACGGAATAAAGATATCCTTAAGGTGACGGGATGTGGCCTTGGCTAGGGATGGATATGATCTTCATCATGGCATGATCCACTGGGTTTGTTGTAAGGACGGGAGACTCCTGTGCTGACGGGTTATACGGCCTGGTGGGAAGGCGGGATGTACCTCGTTCTTCGGCAAGTATATTGACTTGTCTCAGGAGAGCAACTCTACGGAAACATTCGACCATATTAGAACAGGCACCGTAAAGCCCCTAAAAGATACCCAACGCCCCCCAGCCGTCGTTTGAGTACTCATGTTGTGCCTGGAGCCTCAATGTAACAGCCGCATTCCGGTGCCTTGGCGATAAATTGGAGAATCCAAGTAACGGCTCTTCAGGTTACTCCGCATTGCAGTTTTCTCCGTGTCCGAAGAGAATAAACAGGATTCGGTAAGGGCAAGCGACGGGCGGCGTGAAAGAGGAAGATATCGCCGTGGGGGAATTAAAGTAGGCCCACTGAAGATCACTGAAGATACGAGGATACACTAAATCTGCTTCTTCGGCGACTCTGTTCCTCACTCCTCTTCCTCTCTTCATACCCACCTCTTCAATACATAAATGGCTCGGGTAATAATAATACCTCAACACCACTTCCCCCAATTGACCAATACGTAATCACTTCACCAAAGCTTCAATCTCTCCATCCCCTCCCAGAAGCGGATTCCATCTCCGCC